>CM060893.1:33818551-33991051 GCA_030762935.1 Hymenopus coronatus
GAAGGAAAATAGGGGTTGCACTAGGCTAAAACGATAATCAAATATTTTAAAAGCCGATTGCCAAGGGGTTGAAATCACGGCCAGGAGTTTACAACTTTTCTTGTGAGAATGAAACAAATAACAAGGAATATCTCAGTAATGGTCAATTCCACGAAAAAACATAATTGACAAATTGTATATTTTAACGTGATCTACAATTTTTTTTTTTTTTTTTTGTCAAGTAAGTGTTTGTCTATCTCTAAAGGTTTACCAGTTATTCAAAAGTCCGCAAAATTCATTCAGAATAAAGATGTCTAGAAAATTCAAAATATACATTTTATTTGTCATGTAAATACCTTTAATATGGCATATTTTAATCAAAACCGTTAGCCATTTTTGAGAAAATCAAAATTTTCGAAAATTTTTCCATGTAAAGGGTAGTTGGGGGTAGGGGGATTTTCTTGAAAATCCTCGTGTCGCACCCTTGGAAGATATTGAACTTAAATACCAAGTTTGGTATTTAACGGACTTTTCGTTTTTGAGCTATGCTGTCCACAGTCTAGAAATACTTTTTTCGGATTCATTAGATCCCAAAGCATGTATTTTCGGTGAAATCTCGGTATCGAAATGTACATAGTGCGTGTAGAGAAAATAAAAATATTTTGAGTATTAGCGCGAATAAGTGCTCACTATTTCTTATCGTTCATGAATTGTTTTAAATGTGCTTAGAGAGAAAAAAAAATAACAATCTGATGTTTTCCATTCACATGACTTTCTCTAGCTGTTCCACAAACGAACTTTCCGCTCAAAAGGTTATTCTTTTATCTACGTCACGCTAATCGCGATAAACCTTTGGACTTACTTCTTTGTAAGTAAAAGATAAATACGGGAATACATTAGTCTAAAGCGAGGATCAAATCGTTTAAAAGTTATCACAATATGAAACAATTGAAATTCGTTCTCTTTTGCACTCCCAGGAGTAAAACAAAAGAGACGCAACGAAAGTTAACTTCTCACTTGAGAAAGTTTTAAGTAATTTAAAACTGAAACCAATAAAATGAAATATCTCTGAAATGGTTACCTCTATAAAAAGTATATGTGACATAAATAGTGTGGTTTAATTAGGTTCCGAGTCATGCAGGTAATCCAGAATGAAGTGGCCTTCAGAGGCTATTCCCAGAAAATTCAAGATATAAATTTCGTGTGTCATTCAAATAATTAAATTTTTAATCAAAATCGTTAGTCAGTTTTTGAGAAAATCAACATTTTCAAAAATTGTTCTATGTAAAGGGGATTTTCTTGATAATCTTCGTGCTGCATCCTTGCAAAATGCTGAATTTAAACACAAAATTTAGTACTTAAAGCACTTTTAGTTTTTGTTCTTTGCTGTCCAAAGACACATACACACACATTCACAGACATGGGTCTAAAATGCTTTTTGTGAACTCAGGGGTCACAAAACATGTATTTCCGGTGAAAACTTGGTATATAATTATGGGTGGAAAATACTACCTTTTCCATCTACTATGTACATTGTGCATACGTGCTAGAGAAAATAAAAACAGCGTTTATTATCCTGAACCTCTTGAATAATATTGAAAAATCCTTGAGAAAAATCTGATGTGTTCCATTCACATGACTTTCTCTACTTCTCTGTAACAAATTTTTGTTAAAAACCTTATACTACTATTTACTTCATGCTAATCGAAAAAAAATTAGCAGAAATAGTCTTATTACTTGCTTCCTTATAAGTAGAAGCGAAATAAGGGAGTACCGTAGGTTAAAGTGATAGTCAAAAGATGATTGCTATGTGACTGAAGTTCCTTTGTTTGTATGGACAGGAGTTGACAAATTTCTGTATGAGAGGAGTATAAGTTTTTCAAAGCTGAAACCAAAAACAAAGAATATCTAAAAAGCGATCAACTCCACGATAAAATGTATATAACATAATTTGTGTGTTTTAACGTGCTCTACATTTTTTTGTGTGGCAGTTTTTGTCCATCTCTTACGGTTTAGCGGTTATGCAAAATTCCATAAAATTCATCCAGAATAAAGTAGTCTTCAGAGGCTATTCCCAGAAAATTCAAGATATACATTTTATTTGTCAGGTAAATATCTTTAATATGCGATATTTTATTCGAAATCTTTAGAGCCATTTTTAAGAAAATCAACATTTTCGAAAATATTTCTATGTAAAGGGTAGTTGGGGTTGGGGGATTTTCCTGAAAATCTTCGTGTCGCATCCTTGGAAGATACCAAACTTAAATACCAAGTTTGGTATTCAATGGTCTTTTCATTTTTTTGAGCTATGCTGTCCATAGACACACACGGACCTTTTTCTGAAAATGCTTTTTTTGGATTCAAGGGGACCCAAAACATGTATTTCCGATGAAATCTCGGTATCGAATTTTTGGATGGAATGCAATAACCTCTATACACTATGTACATAGTACGTGTAGAGAAAGTAAAAATTGGAAAATCTTTGATTTCATGTTACTTAAAATAGTTACAGAGCGAGATGGCTCCCTGTTAACGGCGAGGCTTGCATTCGGGAGGTCCTGGGTTCGATTCCCGTCGACTGCTCACTCAAGCCTTAAATTTTTCTTGGTTTTCCCTGAAGAGTAAGCGAATGCTGCATCGGTTTCTCATCTATCACGACTTCCTTTCCATCGTTTTGTTTTCGTTCCGCTTTCTTCTCGTCTTTCAGGTGTGCTTCCTGGTTTCGTGGTGAAAGTTGGACACATGCTTGTTCACATGCAAAGGAAAGAGTATTCCCCGTGGATACTATTGGAAGTCTTGGTCGACGGTCACTCATCACCTTCTCTAGCAGCTCCAGCCATGGGACGGGTCATCGAACCTGGAAGTGGGAGTTTCGTGTTTACCTGCGGCCTGTAGCCTCCTGTAGTTCCTTCACTTTATCCCTTCTTCCTGGAAGGTGGTGATAACTGAAGATCTATGCAGATCGCTCTTCGCGATCCGTTATGTAACCTATACCTATTATCAAAATAGTTATTGCCGGCGCAAAACTTCTGGAATCGTGACCCTGACCGCCAACCCAGCTACCGAGCCTAGCTTATGGGAGTTTGTCATATGATGCTTTGCTTACTTAAAGTCACAGTGAGCAAACTTTGTGCAGTCTGTATCGAAAGTGTTCCGTATATGTTTGTATTCAAAGTGGGCAGTAAATAGTGTTCATTTTATTTATTTTATTTTTTTAACCATGGCTCCTATGTTTTCAAAGTTAAGTGGCAATGTATTACTTAGTCAGAGCAGAGAAATAATTGCAAATGTCCTTGACTTCTTGAAACAAGAGAAAGAGATGAAGGAAGAAAATGTATGTTCCCCGAGTTCTGCAAAAACCTGTAGAAAGTGAATGAAAGAATAGCCAAGCAACTGATATTTCACTGAGTTCCGTTTCCAGGGTTCTCAAAGATAAGAAAGAAAGAAAAATAAAACTTAATATATCACTTTTAAATTAAAAGATGTGAAAGAGTTGTGTCGCCAGCGAATTGCAGAAATTGGCAGGCCAGGATGAGAAAATGTATGTCGACATGTTGAGAACATTAAAAATCATTAGAAAGAATTGTAGAAAATCAAAAAGAAAGAATTCTAATCCAACTTAATGGTGTAGAAAGTAGCGATAACGTTGATGATGACAATGACGTGAGCGAAGACGAAGGACTGTCAGGTGTGGAAGAATTGGAGGCAGACGATTGACATTGTTTATATAGTAGGCCATTTGTATAGATGTTTTGTAGATATGAATATACATATGAAAACACATGTTTATCAGTGCAGCGCCGTATAGTGCAGGTGACAGATATTTGACATTGACTGTGACAGGCACTCTTCCAGCATGCATGACTCGACTGGTGAACTGCTTATCTGAAAGTACAACTCGCTTCCTAGCTCTCATCAAGATTTTCACATGTCCAGATCTATTGCGCCAGTTATACTCCATGTTCTACTTTCAGTAGTTTATAATGCAAGTTATCACGCGGTCCCAGCCAGAGACTGTTCTACAATTCCTGCATGTGCATTGTGAACACAGCTGAAACCTTCCGATCGACACTCGATTCTGGGGAATGACTTCTTTTGGGGGGGGGGCAACAGATCACCTCAATATCAGGCATGAGTTGTGTGCACTCTGAACTGTCGAGCTGCCAAAATGCTTGACCATAACACTGCTGCAACATAAGATTTATTTTGTTTATTTCTTTAAAACTGCTTAGAATTAACAGAGATGACACTAAAACAATTTGAACAAAATTGTCTGTTTTGTCGCCAAATGCACGATTTCAGTTATCTAATGTTTTAATATTCAGGTATCAGAATAAACATGTAGGGGACCAAATATTTCGTCATGAAAAATGCCTATCTGCTATATGAAGATAGTTAAAGGATATAAAAGACATGTTGAAGCTCCTATATCGGGTTCAATAATTTTAGCAAGAGTTGTGCTTAAATAGCTTTAATTCTGCATTAACATAATACCTTCAACATTTTCACATGTATCATCGAGGCCCTTTTGATTTCCGGAAGTGCTTCATTGACCAATAGCTCTATTGAGATTTTCTGTTATTTTGCAGTCAACCTTTTACCCTCACTTTTTATGACTAAGTGGTTTCAGTAACAATTTTCCTTTCTTGACACCTTTATATATGATAAAGTAGCTCATGCTGATGCCCCAAAAAATCAATTTCGATAAAAAATAGTACAGTGCCTACCAAAAGTTTAAGGACAGCTGCATATTTCAACGAAATGCATGCTGTCCTTAAACTATATTGTCCATGGACATCATCGCCCTCCGTGGTGTATTGGTTACCCGGCGGAGGACGATGGATTTTTTCGGGTGTAAAAATCCTTAGCATGGCTTCCTTCGGAAGGGAAGTAAAGCCGTTGGTCCCGTGTCGTAGATTTACGGCACGTAAAAGAACCTCAAGCCTGATAGAGAGGCCTCTGAGCAAAATTAAGCGGTCTTTCACGCCCAGTATAGAATGGGACGCTGAGAACCACAGCAGTTAAAGAGCGTCCATAAATAACACGCCATTTCCATTTCCATCGACATTACTTTTCGACAGACGAATTAGATTACACAGAAAGTCTTGTGTAACAGTCATTATTTTTGCATGAGATGGTATTATTGGACATTTTAAATAACTGAAAAATATTCTCATTTTTACTTTCTCTACACGTACTATGCACATAGTGTATTCTGAAGGTATTGAATTGCACCCAAAAATTCGATACCGAGATTTCATTGGAGATATATGTTTTGAGATCTCCTGAATCAAAAAAAAAAAAAAAAAAAAAAAAATTAGAAAACCTTCCGAGTGTCTGTCTGTTAAATCTAATACCAAGTTTGGTATTGAACCTACTTTTGGTTTTGGAGTTATGCTGCCCACACACAGGCGCGCGCACATAGATATGTTTCTAAAATGCTTTTTTTAATCAGGGAGTCTCAAAACATGTATTTGCGGTGAAATCTCAGTATAGAATTTTTGGGTGCAATAACAATACCTTCTCTATACACTGTGTACATAGTACGTGAAGAGAAAGTAAAAAAGTGAAGCCGGATTAATATTTTAGGTAAGTAATTAGCAAGTATAAGGAGGCAAGCCATACAGAGATATTGCAACTCAACTAGAGATTAGTAAAACTTTATGGCATAGACAAGAACCTCGAGAGGCATTATTAGAGCTTGGAATAGCATTATCGAGCAAGAGTGGAGCAATCTTGTGAAAGGAATGCTCGGGTTTCAAAGCCAAACCAGGCCTAACAGGTATTAAAAGCAACTGCAGTGTATGTTCGCATAATAATATGTAAGGTTCTTAGAACAGAGTTTCAAAAATGTTAAAGGGTGTCCCTGTAATGTATTTGTTTAATGCGCGGTGTTAGTATTAGTTCCAAGATGCTCGATTTTGGTTCGAATCTTACCAAAACGGCTTTCTTTCTTCCTGGTTTGGCACAAAGCTAGATGGAATATCAGAACACTTTTTAACTAGCTTATTTTTTACTTTCTTCATACGCACTATGTACATAGTGTATAGAGAAAGTATTGCACTCCACCAAAAAATTCGATACCGAGATTTCACCGGAAATATATGTTTTAGGGTCCCCAATATCCAAAAAAAGCATTTTCACAAAAAGGTCCGTGTGTGTGTGTGTGTGTGTGTGTGTGTGTGTGTGTGTGTGTGTGTGTGTGTGTGTCTGTGTGTCTGTGAACACGATAACTCAAAAACGAAAAGTCGGTAAAATACCAAACTTGGTATTTAAGTTTAGTATCTTCCAGGGATGCGACACGAAGATTTTGAGAAAAATCCCCCCACCCCCAACTACCCTTTACATGGAACTTTTTTCGAAAATTTTGATTTTCTCAAAAATGGCTCTAACGATTTTGATTAAAATTTCGGATATTAAACATATTTACCTGACAAATAAAATGTATATCTTGAATTTTCTGGGAATAGCCTCTGAAGAGTAGTTTATTCTGGATGAATTTTACTAAATTTTGAATAACTGCTAAACCGTAAGAGATGGACAAAAACTTACTCCACAAAAAATGTAGAGCACATTAAAACACACAATTTATGTTATATACATTTTTTCGTGGAGTTCGTCGTTTTTGTGACATTCCTTATTTTTTGGTTTCTACTATGAAAAACGTATACTTTTCTCATACAGGAACTTGTCAACTGCTATCCATATAGACAAAGGAACTTCATTGACGTAGCAACCAGCTTTTGACATCACTTTAACCTACAGTTGTCCCTTATTTCGCTTCTACTTACAAGGAAGCGAGTAATTAGACTATTTCTGCTATTTTTTTCTGATTAGCATAAAGTAAATAGAAGTATAAGCTTTTTAAGAATAATTTGTTGCAGGGATATGGTGACAGTCATATGAATGGTACACATCAGATTATTTCTTTTATTGTTGTCCAGTTACAGGAATCACAAATGAAAATGAATACTCGGAGGCATATTCATTCATTTTCTTCTAAATACGCAGGTATTACTACAATGTTTTAAAACTAGCATTAGTATTTCAAATAATACTACAGAACCAAATCCATTTTCAGGGTATCTCTAAAACGAAAAATACACAAAATACCTAGGCTGACAATCACAAACTGTGACAAATACATAGGTGTTCACTAATACTTTCAGCTGCAAAGAAAATTAGGTTTAATCCCTATGACTTAACAAAAATCTCAATATCTACTAGATAAAGGTTTCCGACATGAAACTTAGTGATGAAAAATGTTCTAACCACGAAGAACAATCGATAACTAGTATTTTGAAAATGTTTTAATTAACTTTATAGTTTAAAATTTCCTTTATATTTTTTAAAGGCTTAGTGAAGTTTCTTTTTCAAAATAATTAGAAAGAAAATTAAGGATCGAAGACTGAAGAACACACAAAATGAACTTTCGTTTGTTCTTCATTCGTAAACATTTTTGTTTGCATCTAAAATTATTAGAGTGACAAACACTGTACTAACTTTGCACCTCGATGGATAATACATAGAGAAGAAAAAAAAAGTATTGACTATGGGATTCGAACCGCTGATATACTGAAGGTGATGAGGGAACACGAAATTAACCAGTTGAGCTAATAACTGCACCCGCTTTAACGTCGAAACTTGTAGGTAGTGTGTCCCACATGTCTCCCTCTCCGCTCCTGATCTCTTTATAACTGCTGTGGACCCCTTTCTGTAGCTCAAGCCATTCCTTTAACCTCCATACATTATAATTTACGTAGTAGAACAAATGACAGCGATCCTATTGATATAACATATACTGTAAAAGGAGTTATTAAGCGCATGTTTTTGGAATGGACGCCACTATTGCTGCTAAGGTCTACTTTCCGATGAAGAGCAGACTAGATTTGCGTGGTTACCAAATGGCCGACAAGCACGGTAATTTCGACCTTATTACTTTCAGAGTATGAATTGTTGCCTATCTCCAAAAATAAGGAACAGGTGAACCGCCTTGTGTAGAGTGTTAATGAACTACACCGAAATCATTTGCGAGATTGTGCACGTGACTGATATAACTAATTTGAGCTCGGCGATGCATGGTCCCCGGATAAACATAACGCAATTACATAGCGTTAAACGTGTGGGCATCAGGTGCTGATAAATCGTGTTAAAACAAAGCAGATTGCAAAAATGGCTTAAAATGTCTTTAAAACTGCTGCCCGAGGATAGAAATATCGATTTTTAGCAGCTCGTTACTAGCGTTCTCAAGATTTAATGTCGCAAAAATCAGTAAAATCTCGAACTAATCACTCGATAGTGCGACACTGAGCATTCATTAACTACGTTCTTGAGTTATGTAGCCTACTCTGGAGGCGTTTTTCCAACTTAATACGTAACTGGAAAGCTGCTATCTCAAAGGTCATGAGTTCGATTCGTGTCATAGAATAAATGATTTTTATTATTATTTTTTCATTCCAGACGAAGTGCCGCGATACGTGGCGTACTGGAACTTCAGAAACTTATAGCCGTTACTTCGTAATTTCAATAAACAGGCCATAAGTCTCCAATCTCAAATTACTTATTTAAGTAATCTACATATTCTGTGAAAATATTTCTGTATAGTTCATTAACATCCTGTATATATACTCTTAATAAAGTATGCATATATATTTTATGGCCGTCAGTAGGTATTTGTATTGTTTGAAAATGTAAATTGATTTAATTCTATTGCTTTTTAATCTAGTCACGAAATGTTCGCGAAATAGTTGCGTTACTTGGAGAGAGTGCCAGATATTTACCGGATAAGCACCCTTTAGACAAAGCGAGTACACCTATGTATATGTAATACCACTATGCCACGGTTTTTGCTTTAGCAGACTGATCAATTATTTACCTGTCATGATGTGTTTTGCTAAACGTCGAGCTTGTATTGATAAATCTCTATGCTTTGTCTAATTACAGAAATTAGTAAATGATGTATACTTTGACTTGCACGAATGTGTCAAATGAATGTTTTAGTATTTAGCAATGACACAAGGTCTGTAAAACCTGATGCTTTGATATTTTACACTCTGGTACATAATTGTAAATTTTATAACATATTTGTAAACATGTATTGTAATTTGTTGACATTTATGAAGTGTACATAATACAATAATCATATTTTAGTTTTATATAATTACTAGTAGTAACTATTATGTCGATAATTAGAAAACTATCATCTGACATTACATCAGTGTTACATATAGTGAAATTATATTTATTTATACATTGTTTGTTTTTTTTTTCGAAGTATATAAACATATGTATACAAGTATATCCCTTGACAAGTTCTATGTTCAATGGCCTCCTGGTCTAAACGAACCTACAGGATGCTTTCTAATCTAATCTAAAGCAGCCCGATTTGATGACTAGCCACTCATAAGTAAAAAAATGACATAAGTTGAATGGTTTTATGTTTGTCTTTCTTTTCTTTTTTCTTCATATGTAAACTACAATAGAAGCAATTACTGAGAGTTTTTTTTTTCTTGCTTTGCAGGTTTATCAATAACATGTTATCAATGTAACTCGGCCTACGATCCACGATGTGGCGACCCATTTGACCCCTATTCTCTAGGAGAGGTAAACTGTAGCATGAAGCCTCCGTTAGAGCACCTCCCGGAGAACGAAGCCATCATGTGTCGCAAAATTACCCAGAAAGGTAAGTACGGTTACTCTAAGAACATACAAGACTAAGCTAAAGTGAATAGCAGGGATGGGGTGTCTGCTTTTGACTGACAATAATCCTGGGGGTCCAGGACGAAGCCTCCTGTAAGCTTAGCAGGTGACAACCCCCAAGCCTCCCGCGAAACCGGTGTAATTAGCCAGCAGGTGGGGTGGAATGGGTATGCTTAATTTTTTCCTTGATTTCTTTCAGTGTACGGCAAATTAGTTCACAGTTAAAATCTTTTCTACTTCGGAACGGTTACACTTTCGGACTCCGGAAGTGTTTAAAAAGTGGGGTAGCGTGACGCAGTTAAAAGTTGCAAAACTTTTATCAATATTTTAATCAAAATCGTTAGTCATTTTTTATAAAATCAAAATGTTCGAAAAAAGTTCTATGTAAAGAATAGTTTGCGGTGGGGGATTTTTCTCAAAATCTTCGTGTCGCATCCCTGGGAGATATTAATCCTAAATACCAAGTTTGGTATTTTACCGACTTTTCGTTTTTGAGTTATCGTGTTCACTTTTTTTTTGATACAGGGGACCTTAAAACATATATTTCCGTTGAAATCTCGATATCGAATTTTTGGGTGGAGTGCAATACCTTCTCTATACACTATGTACATAGTGCATATAGAGAAAGTAATAACAAGGAAAGTGAGCACATGTGTTCGGTGTAATATTTTCAATGCGTTATTTTCATTTATTGTTGTTGCACTTTTCTGGGCATTAAATATGGAACACTGCCATGAAATTGTAATACACCAAACTAATTAAATAAGGAATTCTATCAAATGGCCTGAAGTTGAGACCATTCCGGTTGTAGGTAAAGGGCAGCAGGACGCTTGTTTGGCTTCAAGCCATAATCGATAATTTCGCCGCTACCAAATTTTTCTACACCCTTCTACTGACTTGGTGCACCATAGGGTTAAATGTCGGTATTTCAATATTTCCTGCCATGAAAATACTGCATTTAAGTCGCACCTTTAGCTTCAAAGGCCAGACTCAAAACAAAAGGGAGATTGGTTCAGGGAATAGATTCCAGAAGTCTTCTAGGTGTTTAACAGATATTATAACATTAACGTAACCCCTCTTTATATATTGTACACTTATATGTTTACCGATTTTTATAAAAAAGTCATATGACTTTCTCTACATCTCTGTAAAAATTGTAAGCAGAAGCGAAATAAGGGAGTACCATAGGTTAAAGTGATAGTCAAAAGCTGGTTGCTATGTGACTGAAGTTCCTTTATTTGTATGGTCAGGAGTTGACAAATTCCTATATGAGAAAAGCTAAATTTTTCAAAGTTCAAACCAAAAAACAAGGAATATTTCAAAAACGATCAACTCCATGGAAAAATGTATACAACATAAATTGTGTATTTTAATGTGCTCTACATTTTTTTGTGTGGTAAGTTTTTGTCCATCTCTTACGGTTTAGCATTATGAAAAATGCCGTAAAATTCATCCAGAATAAAGTAGTCTTCAGAGGGTTTTACCAGAAAAGTCAAGATATTCATTTTATTTGTCAGCTAAATATGTGCAATATACGATATTTTAATCAACATCGTTAGAGACATTTTTTAGAAAATCAAAATTTTCGAAAAAAAAGTTCCATGTAAAGGGTAGTTGGGGTGGGGGTATTTTCTTGAAAATCTTTGTGTCGCATCCTTGGACGATACCAAACGTATATACCATGTTTGGTTTTTAACGGAATTTTCGTTTTGAGCTATGCTGTCCACAGACACACACACACACACACGCACACCTTTTCGTAAAAATGCTTTTTTTGGATTCAGGGGGATCCAAAACATGTATTTCCGGTGAAATCTCGGTATCGAATGTTTGGGTACAATACAATACCTTCTCTATACACTATGCACATAGTGTATAGAGAAAGTAAAAAGAGAAATTATTCAGCTCGAAGTGTGTAAAAATAACATTATTAAAAAAATGCCATAGTTAAAGATACTGAATATATTGATCATGGAGGAAACGAGGAGAGCTTGATCTACTCATTCACCTACAGGTAGATAGATATACATTTATATTTTCAATGATTGGTTACATCCACATTCATGGCCTACTTCATGTTTTGTTTGAATTTTCAAAACGTGCTTATTTCCCCTCACTCCCCCCTCTTTCTCTATACAGGTGTCCCGAACAGTATTTTAATATTGTAACAAAAGTCTTTTTTGACCAAAATGTAGTTACAAAAAATGTGATGTGTTCCATTCACATGACTTTCTCTACATCTCTGTAAATTATTATTGTTAATAAGCTTATCTTTTATTTATTTCATGCTAATCGAGAAAAATTAACAGAAATAGGCTTATTTCTTGCTTTATTGTAAGTAGAAGCGAAATAAGGGAGTACCATAGGTTAATGTGAAAGCCAAAAGCTGGTTGCTATGTGACTGATGTTCCTTTGTTTGTATGGACAGGAGTTGACAAATTCCTGTATGAGAAAAGTATGTTTTTCAAAGCTGAAACCAAGAAAAAGGAATATCTCAAAAACGATCAACTCCACGAAAAAATGTATATAACATAAATTGTGTGTTTTAACGTGCTCTACATTTTTTGTGGGTTAAGTTTTTGTCCATCTCTTACGGTTTAGTAGTTATGAAAAATTCATCCAGAATAAAGTAGTCTTCAGAGGCTATTCCCAGAAGATTCAAAATATACATTTTATTTGTCAGATAAATAACTTTAATATACGATATTTTAATCAAAATCGTTAGAGCCATTTTTTTAGAAAATCAAAATTTTCGAAAAAAGTTCCATGTAAAGGGTAGTTTGGGGTGGGAAGATTTTAATCAAAATCTTCGTGTCGCATCCCTGGAAGATACTAAACTTAAATACCAAGTTTGGTATTTTACCGACTTTTCGTTTTTGAGTTACGTGTTCACAGACACACGGACACACTGACACACACACACACACACACGGACCTTTTTCTGAAAATACTTTTTTTGGATACATGAGACCCTAAAACATATATTTCCGGTGAAATCTCGGTATCGAATTTTTGGGTGGAGTGCAATACATTCTCTATACACTATGTACATAGTGCGTATAGAGAAAGTAATAAAGTCTTAAATTCACTGCAGTAAATAGTTCACTCGACGTTTCGATGCGTAGACAGTTTACAGCTGCGTATAGAGAAAGTAAAAATTGTCTAAAGAATCTCATACAGTATTTGACTTGGTCTTTGATTTCAAGCAGACTTTGGAGCTGTCTAAAATTCTTGTCCAGGAAATATTTAACCTAGGCAGCTAAATATCAACGAATTTTGTATTTATAACATAAGAACTGGAATAGCACATTATTATGTTTAAGAAAAAGGAGAGGTTCATAAAATACTCAAAGAAGTTGCTTTATTATTTTCTCTATAAGTACTATGTACACAGTGTATAGAGAAGATATTGCACTCCACTAAAAAATTCGATACCGAGATTTCACCGGAAATATATGTTTTAGGGTCCCCTGTATCCAAAAAAAAAGTATTTTCAGAAAAAGGTCCGTGTGTGTGTCTGTGAACACGATAACTCAAAAAGGAAAAAGTCGGTAAAATACTAAACTTGGTATTTAAGTTTAGTGTCTTCCAGGGATGCGACACGAAGATTTTGAGAAAAATCCCCCCACCCCAAACTACCCTTTACATGGAACTTCTTTCGAAAATTTTTATTTTCTAAAAAATGGCTCTAACGATTTTGGTTAAAATATCGTATATTAAAGATATTTACATGACAAATAAAATGTATATTTTGAATTTTCTGGGAATAGCCTCTGAAGACCTCTTTATTCTGAATGAATTTTGCTTAACTGCTAAGCGGTAAGAGATAGACAAAAGCTTACTTTACAGAATATGTAAGAGCACGTTAAAACACACAATATATGTTATACAATTTTTTTTCGTGGAATTGATAGTTTTTGAGTTATTCATTGTTTTTGATTTCATCTTTCAAAAACTATATTTTCTCATACAGGAATTTATCAACTCCTGTCCATACAAACAAAGGGACTTCAGCCACATAGACACCAGTCTTTGACTATCACTTTAACCTATGGTACCCCCTTATTTCGCTTCTACTTAAAAGGGAGCAAGTAATAAGACTATTTCTGCCATTTTTTTCTCGATTAGCATGAAGTAAACAGAAGCCTAAGCTTTTTAACTACAATTTGTTGCAGAGATATAGAGAAAGTCATGTGAATGGAACACATCAGATTTTTTATTAAATATTCATCTGCATGCCCCGTTACAATGCTAACATTACAAGCATTGAGACATAGTTTTTACATTTGTTTGTCAGTATAATATAGTGATAATTATTACAATAAATAATAATATACACTTAAATTTTGTTTTAGAAATAAACTCATTGCAGTCAAATTTCATTAAAATAGTTTTATATTACTACATTTGGCTGTTTAAATTATTTTTAGAATTAACTCTGTGCTCAGAATTAGTACATATTAATTATACAATTTATTTATACATCTATTTGGTTTAGATATCCATGGATTTAATACATTTATAAAAACTTTGTAAATGCCGGAATATTAGTTGTTGATTACTGACAGGCCAGGTATCTCCATTCTGAATAATGTCTTTGATTAATGTTGCTCTCTGATGTTCTATGTTTATGCAGGGTGGCTAACTGTCTGTTGGGTTCGGCTGCATTCGCACGTTGGGTCATCTATTATATGAAATCGATGTGGTCTTCCATTACATAGTTCATAAACTCAATAAAATCATCTGCAAGCAAAACCATTGTGCTACCTATTATGGAGCAGTATAACCTATAATAGCATGAGGCAGAAATAAAGGTATCTCTCTGGCTTCCTTTCCTTCTTCACTGTAAAGGAAGTTTTATGAATTGCAAAACTAGTCAAGGTATGGAAGGTTTAAGGCCTCCTTACCACTCTAAGAAGTCTTCCTTTCTCAAATACATTAAGGGCGGATTTCAGAATTCGAAAAGCTATGTAAGAAGGATTGAAGGCTAGTTTTATATGAAGGAGATTCAAAGGAGTGTTTGAGAATTCCACCCATAGCTTTCCCGTGACCTGACAAAATGGCTGTAATTTCTGGAATTGTTGGGAGATTAATTTTCAACATTTCTTTAATTAGCGGAAAAAAGGATTTAGTTACTGCTCCTTTTGTGGTACTATTCCATCATTCCTCAATACCTGCTCTTTTAATTTGATGTACAGACTTCTTTAGCTAATCTGTCAGCTAATTCATTACCTACGATTCTGAGGCGAGTAATTACTGTTTGCTCACGACGTCCTAATTTTCAGAAAAATTTGAAGAAATTGATAGATCCACATCAAACAGTTTGCTGTGGGATGTTAACCATGTCGCCTTCCAGTTTTTTATAAACAGTTGTTTCGATATATCTAATGACGTCATGATGTGTAGAAGTTATTCCGCGGTCACTGATAGGATGTCGGGTGGCTTCCTTTGCAGCTTTATCGGCGTTTTCATTTCCATCGATATTTGCATGTGACGGTACCCAAGTGAGGATTACTTGTTTTCCAGCGCTCATGTAGTTGTTTACAAGGTTTTCGTTGTTTCCGTCTCTGATTCATTATGGCGGTGGCTACCAACATTAATAAAAATAATACCATGAAATGACAAGCTGTCGTACATACTGAAATCTAAGGGCTTTAAGACTATTGTACATTTTAAGCATAGAGGAAGAAATGCGATTCCATAGCAATTCTGTGGGTTATAGGAGTGCGTTTTAAGCAATAATGCTTTACTTCAAGAATTACTTATAGAAGTTCTCTGCTTTATGCTTTAATTTGGATTTGTTTTTTTAAATGAGCTGATTGTAGTAGTGTGTATGTGTAAATAGAGACATTTTCGGGTAAAGTTTAGTAATTTCCACTGGTTTCGTTAGGTCTAGGTTAGTGTGTGTGTGTGTGTGTTTGTAGTTTCTTTTATTTCTAGCATTAAAAAAAGCTTTCGAGCGAAGCCAGCATATGTTCGGTTAGCTCTAGGTTAGTGTGTGTGTGTGTGTGTGTGTGTGTGTAAAATGAAATGGCGTTTTATTTATGGACGCTCTTTAACTGCTGTGGTTCTCAGCGTCCCATTCTATACTGGGCGTGAAAGACCGCTTAATTTTGCTCAGAGACTTCTCTATCAGGCTTGAGGTTCTTTTACGTGCCGTAAATCTACGACACGGGACCCACAGCTTTACTTCCCTTCCGAAGGAAGCCATGCTAAGGATTATTACGCCCGAAAAAACCCATCGTCCTCCGCCGAGTTTGAACCCGCGACCTTGGGTATATGAAGTTAGCATGGTAACCATTACACCACGGAGGACGTCTGTTTGTGTGTTTGTTTGTGTGTGTGTAAATTGATTTCGTGTAATTTGATTTTAGTAATTTTCACTTTTTTCATCAAAGCATGCGAGCGAAGCGAGCTTGCGCTCGGTTATCTCTAGGTTAGTGTGTGTGTAAATAAATTTGTTTTTATTAATTTCTACCTACTCATTTCATCAAAGAATGCGAGCAAAGCGAGCGTGCGCTCGGTTAGTGTGTGTGTGTGTGTGTGTGTGTGTGGTGTGTGTGTAAATAAACTAATTTTTATGTAATTTGATTTTAGTAATTTCCACTGCATTTATCAAAGCATGCTCGCATGCGCAGCTATATGTTAGTGTGTGAAAATAAACTGATTTTCATGAATTTGCTTTTAGTAACTTCGACTGCTTTCACTAAAGTATGCTAACGAAAGGAGCATTCTCTCTATTACGTTAGCTTTAGATTAATGTGTAAATTAATTTATTATTATTTTTTGTAGTTAATTTTTTGGCATTTCCAGTGGTTTCTCCAAAGCATACGAGCAACACAGGCTTGCTAAACAGAACAGAACATTCGCGGATTTCGTGAAAACAATAGGTTGGTAGTATCAGTGGCGTATCTAGAATTTGACTTTGGGGGGGTCAAGAATATTTTTTTATAGTTGAAGTTTCCAGGAGTTTGGAATAACCCTTCCTCCTCATCAGGCCAACATTTAAAAAAATCTGATGTGTACCATTCACATGACTTTCTCCATATCCCTGCAACAAATAATTCTTAAAAAGCTTATACTTCTATTTACTTAATGCTAATCAGAAAAAATTAGCAGAAATAGTCTTATTACTCGCTTCCTTGTAAGTAGGAGCGAAATAAGGGACAACCGTAGGTTAAAGTGATAGCCAAAAGCTGCTTGCTATGTCAATGAAGTTCCTTTGTTTATATGGATAGGAGTTGACAAGTTCCTGTATGAGAAAAGTATACGTTTTTCATAGCAGAAACCAAAAATAAGTGATGTCACAAAAACGACGAACTCCACGAAAAAAATGTATATAACATAAATTGTGTGTTTTAAAGTGCTCTACTTTTTTTGTGTAGTAAGTTTTTGTCCATCTCTTACGGTTTAGCAGTCATTCAAAATTTAGTAAAATTCATCCAGAATAAACTACTCTTCAAAGGCTATTCCCAGAAAATTCAAGATATACATTTCATTTGTCAGTTAAATATGTTTAATATCCGAAATGTTAATCAAAATCGTTAGAGCCATTTTTGAGAAAATCAAAATTTTCGAAAAAAGTTCCATGTAAAGGGTAGTTGGGGGTGGGGGGATTTTTCTCAAAATCTTCGTGTCGCATCCCTGGAAGATACTAAACTTAAATACCAAGTTTGGTATTTTACCGACTTTTCGTTTTTGAGTTATCGTGTTCACAGACACACACACACACACACACACACACACACACACACACACGGACCTTTTTGTGAAAATGCTTTTTTTGGATATTGGGGACCCTAAAACATATATTTACGGTGAAATCTCGGTATCAAATTTTTGGTGGAGTGCAATACTTTCTCTATACACTATGTATATAGTGCTATGGAGAAAGTAAAAAACTGCAATATCAATAGAACTCCGTGGTTTAGGGGTAACAAGCTAGCCTCTAGTTCCCAAGATCGTGGGTTCAAAGCTGGCGGGGGTGATGGATTTTTTTTCGGGCAGTTTCAGTTGTTGTCTCGTGATGTCGTGGAAAGAGTGTGGAATTTCAAAGCCAACAAATATAGGGACCTACCTTTTACTTCCTCTACCGCATACAGTCTACATAGTAGGTTGAAAATATTGTATTGCACCCAAAAATTAAATGTTGAGATTTCAAGGAAAATAAATGTTTTGAGGCCACCTAATTAAAAAAATACATTTTTAGAAAAAGGTTCACGTGTATGTGTGAACAATACAACTAAAATACCTGACTGTTGCATTTAGGTGACTTTTTATACCTATTTTGTAATAAGCTACTCTTATAAAGGCTTATATGTCTACCCAGTTCAGTACATCGACATAAACATTTACAGGGATACTTTTATTGCATGGGCACTTCTATCTAGGTACGTGGGAATAAGGTAATACCTTGAGTTAGACTAAAGCGATAGTCAACTTTTTCAAGATTTGGTCGCTATGTGAGGCATCAACATTCCATTCACTTTACTTCGCCAGGAGAAAGAAAAATGAATAACGAACTTGTGGAGAAATCATGATTCTCAATTTTACAATGTAAGTGAAGTTTCAGAATGTTAAACAGGCTCAAATCAGAAACGATTTTTCATCTGAAAAATTTAGAAGTATTTTAAATTTACCCCACAAAAATATATTTCGTATAAATTGTGTGCTTTAACGAGATTTACTTTTTTTTAATGTAGGCTTTTCTTTAATTCTTATAGTTTACCAGTTGTAGAAGAGTCTATTTACCAAGCGGGAGCCCGGGTTCGATTCCCGGTACCGACGTGGGGGTTTTATCCCGCTGGGAGAAAATAGTTTGGTACAAGGAGAGAAAGGTATAACAAAGTGATTTTCACCGGTTTAGAATTTTATTGGCTTAATTCCATCCAAACTCAGTCGTCGTCATTCTCGGAAGCATCATCCTCAATGTCACCAAGACATATCATTAGTGGTTCACGTTCACTGATGACTCCATCTTATTCCTGTGCTTTTCTTATTATTTTGTGAACATGATTCACTTTCTTCTTCCATGAAGCCGCGTCCACCCTCGCCACACCTTCCCGCAAAAGTCTATCCACCTCTATAATTGTGAAAGTCTCGTTATGTTCCCTCACGTACAAACAAACACCAACAACAATAACAACGAATTACATAACGAATAATTCGTAGCTTGCACAGAACAGTTTAACACACGTGTTAGGAGTTCACAAACTGAACACGTGGTTGGAAATAGCCAGATAATGCAACGGTGCGACATCTAGATTCCGTTGTCAGATCGACCGACCGTAATGCTGCGTTGTGATTGGTTCAGAAAGTCAAACGGGTAAAGCTTTTCAATTTTCTGTGGCTAGGCTAACATAATTCCCAACTGTCAAATGCAAGGATTCAGCGGCGGTGGTACAGGTGCACCCAGCCTCGTGAGGACCTTGGTGGTCAAATTGAGGAGTTACGTGAGGAAAAAGTAGCGGCGCCAGGTTGTGTAGACCGCATTAATCGACCGGGAGGGACTCGGGGCGCTAACCACGTCCCACCCTCTAGTACTGTACTCCATCCATAACCCTGTAATGGGCAGAGATGGGGCGGTAAGCTTTGGCCCGACTTTGGGTTGTTGTGCCATGGAGCTTACTTCAATTAAGTTGTAGAATAATCTCCAGAATGACCAGGAAAGAGGCTATTCCCAGAAAATTCCAGATATACATTTCATTGTAAACATATTATAATAAAGACTGCTCTTTATTATTCATACAAATAAATCTTTATTTTTTCCGACTGATCGCAATACAAAATGTATTACAAATAACTCTCGTTAATCAATTTCTGCCGTACAATTCTTACTTTCTCTACACGTACTATGCACATAGTGTATAGAGAAGGTATTCCACTCCACCAGAAAATTCGATAACGAGATTTCACCGGGAACACATCTTTTAGGGTCCCCCTGAAAAAAAGAAAAAAAAAGGCATTTTCAGAAAGAGCTCCGTGGTGTGTGTGTGTGTGTGCGCGCGCGTGTGTGTGTGAGAGATAGAGAACACGATAACTCAAAAACGAAAAGTTGGTAAAATACCAAGCTTGGTATTTAAATTTAGTAGGGATGCGACACGATTTTGAGAAAAATCCCCCGACACCAAACTACCCTTTACATGGAACTTTTTTCGAAATTTATGATTTTCTTAAAAATGGCTCTAACAATTTTGATTAAAATATTGTATATTATAAAATATTTACCTGACAAATGAGATTTATATCTTGAATTTTCTGGGAATAGCCTATGAAGACTACTTTATTCTGGATGAATTTTATGGAATTTTGTATAACTGCTAAACCGTAAGAAATGGACAAAAACTAACCACACAAAAAATGTAGAGCACGTTAAAACATACAAGTTATGTTATATACAATTCTTTCGTGGAGTTGGTTGTTTTTGAGATATTCCTTGATTTTGGTTTCAGCTTTAAAAAACTTACAGGAATTTAACAATTGCTGTCCATACAAAGGAACTTCAGTCTCATAGCAAGCAGCTTTTGACTATCACTTTAACCTATGGTACTCCCTTATTTCGTTTCTACTTACAAGGAAGCAAGTAATAAGACTATTTCTGTTATTTTTTTCTCAATTAGCATGAAGTAAATAGAAGCATAAGCTTTTTAACAATAATTTTTTGCAGAGATGTAGAGAAAGTCATGTCAATGGAACACATCAGATTTTTATATCGTGATTATGTGTCCTTTGCCACATAAATATGAAAACGAAGGCTGATAGCTCTAACAAAATTCAAAGATGTACTTGAGCTGTTCAATTAGTGCCTCCAATTTTTCATGAAATTATAGAAGTCTTTCATCTGTGTCTGAAGAAGATAATGACGTTCATGAAGAAGAGTCATCGTTTATCATACCAGTTTAGGCCAACTAGGCCCATAAGTTTTCAAGGGTAGCTTTTTACTTTCTCCATACGCACTATGTACATAGTGTATAGAGAAAGTATTGCACTCCACCAAAAAATTTGATACCGAGATTTCACCGGAAATATATGTTTTAGGGTTCCCAATATCCAAAAAAAGCATTTTCACAAAAGGGTCTGTGTGTGTGTGTGTGTGTGTGTGTGTGTGTGTGTGTGTGTGTGTGTGTGTGTGTGTGTGTGTGTGTGTGTGTGTCTGTGAACACGATAACTCAAAAACGAAAAGTCGGTAAAATAGCAAACTTGGTATTTAAGTTTAGTATCTTCCGGGGATGCGACACAAAGATTTTGAGAAAAATCCCCCCACCCCCAACTACCCTTTACATGGACCTTTTTTCGAAAATTTTGATTTTCTCAAAAATGGCTCTAACGATTTTGATTAAAATTTCGTATATTAAACATATTTACCTGACAAATAAAATGTATATCTTGAATTTTCTATGAATAGCCTCTGAAGAGTAGTTTATTCTAGATGAATTTTACTAAATTTTGAATAACTGTTAAACCGTAAGAGATAGACAAAAATTTACTACACAAAAAATGTAGAGCACATTAAAACACATAATTTATGTTATTTACATTTTTTTTCGTGGAGTTCGTCGTTTTTGTGACATTCCTTATTTTTGGTTTCTGCTATGAAGAACGTATACTTTTCTCATACAGGAACTTGTCAACTCCTATCCATATAGACAAAGGAACTTCATTGACATAGCAACCAGCTTTTGACCATCACTTTAACCTACAGTTGTCCCTTATTTCGCTTCTACTTACAAGGAAGCGAGTAATTAGACTATTTCTGCTATTTTTTTCTGATTAGCAGAAAGTAAATAAAAGTATAAGCTTTTTAAGAATAATTTGTTGCAGGGATATGGAGAAAGTCATGTGAATGGTACACATCAGATTTTTTATAATTAATTTCGGATAAGCACTAATGTAATTCATTTAAATTGAATATGAAAAGGTGTTTTTGATGATGATGATGATATGTAGCCTAAGGTAAACTTCATTCAGAAAAGGAATATTAATGTTATTGCTTTCATAAATACAATAAAGATAAAATAAAATACTTTGGTTTGAGATGAGTGTTTTAATCATAACTCTAATAAAATATACCACAGTGTCAATATTTCTTTTCTTGGTGTATACAAAACTTTTTACTTTTACCTTCTCTAGCCCCATATGTACAATGTACATAGGGATAGAGAAGCTATTGTAATGCACCCAAAAATTCGATACCAAGATTTCAGCAGAAATACATGTTTTGGGTCCCCCTGAATCCAAAAAAAAGCATTTTTGGAAAAAGGTCCATGTGTGTGTGCGTGTATTTGTGTCTGTGGACAGCATAGCTCAAAAACGAAAAGACCGTTAAATACTAAACTTGGTATTTAAGTTTGATATCTTCCAAGGATGCGACATGAAGATTTTCGAGAAAATCTCTCCACCTCAACTACCCTTTACATGGAATTTTTTTCGAAAATTTTGATTTTCTCAAAAATGGCTCTAACGATTTTGATTAAAATATTGTATATAAAAGATATTTACCTGACAAATAATATGTATATCTTGAATTTTCTGGGAATAGCCTGTGAAGACTACTGGAAGAATTTTGCATAATTGCTAAACCGTCAGAGATGGACAAAAACTTAACACACATAAAATGTAGAGCACATTAAAACACACAATTTATGTTATATACATTTTTTTCGAGGAGTTGATTGTTTTTGAGATAGTCCTTGCTTTTGTTTTCAGTTTTGGAAAACTTGTACTTTTCTCATACAGGAATTTGTCAACTCTTGTCCATACAAACAAAGGAACTTCAGTCGTATAGTAACCAGCTTTTGACTTCACTTTAACCTATGATACTCCCATATTTTGCTTCTACTTACAAGGAAGCAAGTAATAAAACTATTTCTGCTACTTTTATCTTGATTAGCAAGGTGTTGAAAGAAGAATTATCTCTCATAAGAAGTTTGTAGAGTAGCTAGAGAAAGACATGTAAGTGTAACACATCAGATTTTTTTACTTTAGAAAAAAATGAGGGTCAGATCATTTTTACGCATGCCTTCAATTACAGAAATATGTATGCAAAAAGCATATTGGTATTTACCACAGTGATTAAAAAAATATTTTCTGACATCTACTTCCAAACTGCCATATTTTGTTATCTTATTAACTGTTTCATGCTTCTATAGTTTGACCCGAGCAAGGATTGAAAATTGCAAAAGAATTAGGTTATCTCTTTGGGTAACAAAACAGATCTAATAATATGCAAGAGGACTTGTACTGTGGTAATTTAAATGGCTAACTGAATGCAGTGCTTTAATAATGGCATCCAAAATAAATGTTTTGGGACAGTATGGTTCTGAAAACTTTTGGAATGATAAAACCAGGTCAAAAATTGAAAATTAAAATGTTTTCACCTTAAATTGATTAAATTAATTTATAGTTTTCAGGATGTCTATCACTTACATACATACATTGCAATCTGTAGATCCTATTATGAGCTTAAACTCAAAGCCCAAACTTTAGGATGTAGATCATGTCAAGAATTACATATATTCATTCTTATTAATACATTTATTTACAAATAATAACTCTGACAATGAATTTTCAGAGGTGTCAGTTTTGCATAATTTGCAGTTACATGTCTGTTTCCAAAAGCCTACCCGTACATTTGTACTCTTAGAATATTCATGTTTATTATATTTACAATGTTACATTATTACCAGTGTTTTCTGATTGAATGAAATCCTCCTCTGTATAGAAGGTGTGAGTAATAAGATATCTTTTTAATTCTGATCTAAACTTGTTTTTGTTCATTTGCAATTCTTTTATAGAAGAGGGAAGTGAATTAAACAAAATATTCTTTTGTAGTAAACCCCTTTTTGGAATAACTGCAAATTATTTGTTGATCTATGTAAGTCCTGCCTATGTCTGGTCACTTTGTTATGAATATATGTATTTTTTGTAAACTTTTCTGGGTTATTTATTACAAATGACTAGAATATATTCACAGGCTAATGGTAACATTCCAAACATTTTGAAGAGTGGTGTGTAGTGAGTTGCTCGTCTTTCCCCTGCCATTATTCTTATTACCTTTTTTTTTTTGCATAACGAATACTTTTTTAGCATTTACTGAATTTCCCCAAAATATTATTCCATAGTCATCAGTGAATGAATACATGCATAATAAGTTGTTTTTAGTATGCTCTTATTTATAAGCTGGATTAAAGATCAGATTGCAAAGCATGCAGAGCTCAGTTTGGGTAAGATACAGGGTGTTTTATATAGAGCTGACACATTTCTTTCATTAATTGTTTCAAAACGTGTTATGCTAGCGATAATTTATTATACCTAAATTGTAGAGGAATTTTGGGAGATTATTTACCTCTATAGCAAATGCTGAAAATGTCCTCCATCCTGCATAAGACACAACTCAACACGTCATTCCATGTTACTGGCCACTCGTTGGAGGACTCTGTTGTCAATAGCTTGAATCTCCTTTGTGATGTTGTGCTTCAGATCGTGCAATGTCTGGGGACGTGTGGCGTAAACCCTGTTTTTTAAATAACCCCATAGAAAGAAGTCCGACGATGTCAAATCCGGAGATCTTGGTGGTCACAGGTTCCTGGAAATTATCTGGTCATCAAAGAAACTTGCAATTAGGTTCAAGGATTCATTTGATGTATGGCATGTAACGCCATCTTGCTGAAAATATCCTTGACTCAGCTCTACATCGTACTGCATTTTCACGTTGACTACAAGAACAAAATGTCGTAACAGCTGCCAGCAATGCAATTAGGAATAAAACATAAACATCTGCGCATCTAGTGACAAGGAATTGAAACTCCAGAACATTTTGCTTAATTTGGTGCTAAAATTGGATCATTGAATGAATTTCCAATGGAATAATTAAAGAAATGTGTTAGTTCTACATAAATCACTCTGTATCAATCATAAGACCTAGGAATTTTGTGTTACAGGCTTCTGCAATCTGGTTATTTTCATATTCTAACCTTACATATAATGTGTTTCTGTGTTACAGTATATGGAAAAGTTAGGGTTGTGAGAGGCTGCGGATATGTTAGCGATTCCTCCACACGGGATTGCATTCAGAGGTCTGGCACCCATGATGTCCATGTGCAGTACTGCTCCTGCACAGGAAACCTATGCAACACAGGCACCACCTTTGTCACAAGCCATCTTCTTGCCTCTGTGTGTCTCATCTCCATCTCGTTGGCCAGCATTTTATAACAACACCAAACTCAACAATAATGTTCTCGATAACAAAACAACTTTAGCTTGTAGTATTTGCAAGTACAAGAGCAAAGAGGGAGCAAATTGAATGAGAAATAAAACCACAACAATAAGTTATTTATAAAGTTTAATGGTCTTAAAGGGTTATGCTCCTGCTAGAATAAAGACAGAAAGGTTTAAAAAAGATGAAAAAAAAAATAAAAAAAAAAAAAAAAGCCACACACATACATAATTACATACACATACAAGTACACTAACGTTATGATTTAATAGAAGAGAAAGTTGTAACATAGACCTTTTGCTTAGTAATCTACATTACTTTAAGTGTCTCTCACCTTATGACAAACAAAAGAATGCTGGAGCAAATAAATTTAATTTTTTATTCAGATAATTTTTAAATAGCATAGACTTGGCTCACCAGACTTTATGCCTACTACAAAATGTGTGCTCTAGTCTACATTATATTGATATAAAATAGTTAATTATTAATATCATCATTACCATAAAAGTAGGACTAAACATCTTTGTTTAGTCAGTTGTTTAGTGGATGATGACAGATTCAAAATGGCTTCTGTGATTTTTAACAAAGGTTCTCTCTGTGTTAAAATAAGGTACAGCACATGTTCATATGTTGTTAGTGGCAAAATAACAGTCGCTTCTAATAATCAACAATAATGGCTTAAAAGAGTTAGGTTAATAAAAATACAGAACAATATCTGAAGTTTAGATTGAAAATCTATAAAGTTAAATATTAAACTGTAGCCAACTGAGACTTAAAAAGCAGAAACCAATGAGTAATCTAGTCTGTAATTTGAAAGTAGTTATAACATTTGTTGATAGTCTCATACAACAAAGAGGTTTCTTTTATCGCTTTGAAATTTTAATATCAGGAACTAAGTGGAAAACCAGGACTGCTTTCAAATGTATATGAATAGCCATTAAAATATATTTTAGTTCCTCATTTCAGCTAACTACTTCAGGCTATATGGTAAATAAGCTCAAAATGTTTTGTCATTTGAGTTCATGGTATAAAATAGACTATAATATGTAATAAAGTTCAGAGATGAATTCCTTTCACATTCAAATATCCGTCATTATAAAAAAAAAATATTCATAATACTGAGAACAGTGTTAAGATACTTTTAGTATAAGTTTTTACTTTAAAAGAAATGCTTTAAGAGACTTGAAACTAAATTTGTTTCAGATATGTAGAAAAAGTATAGACTGCTGAATGTTAAACATGCAATCCTTTCGACGACATGTTTTTAATCTTTGCTTAGTACTTAAATGGCAATAGATGAAAAATCCCTGGTGGGTTTAGGAAAATTTTGAGTCTTAAGTATCACTAAATCAGGAAACAAACAATTAGAAATTTCAATGTAGACTCTAGGTCAAAAATATTAATGCAGTTTCATAAGCAGTCACATATTTAAATTTTCTCTTGTTAATAAATGTAGGTGGTTCAACCAATACAATAATAATCCTTCCAATAAAACTGTGTGATTACAAGTCTGTACACATGTTGAAATCTAGGAAAATGTGAAAGTGTAAATCTACTTCTTCTGTTGAAATGAACAACAATTTCTTTTGTAACAAAAACTAGTTGACTTTGAATTGTGTTTAATGTGTTTTCGAAATAACCCTTGTTTTGTGAACCAAGTATTCACATGCTTAATGAGCAATAGCTGAACAATAAAGCACATACATAGATATGCAACTACACACATTCAAGACATACTATAAATGTGTCTGTTGTTTACATATTTGCTTCTTTCAACGTCTCTCCACCTGAAAGAAGGTCAAAAATTCGGCAGCCTAAGTTTCCTCTCTCAAAGTTTTGTGTTATACCTGGCCCATCAAGAATGTTAACATATTGAGTATGTGGTATACCATATGAAAGCGAGAATAACTGCATTGCAATTATCATTTGCATGTATTAAAGTCTTTAGGTATTTTAGTTGTTATTTAACTTAACCACTACTAACTTCATACTTTCACTGTGTGGCATAAGGTATTAAAAATGACCATCCAGAACTGACAAACTATAAATTTATGTGGGATTTAATTATATAGAAGTTTTGAAAATTAAGTAGGCAGTTTAAAAACATAAGAAAACAGTCTAATAAACAAATTTTGCTAATTTAGATGGGCTATACATTCCTGATGACAAGAGTATGCAGTACTGTATCAGCTGATTGCAAGATCTATAATAAAACCAATTGCAAATTGAAATGCTCAAAATTCTTAAAATGATATAAAAGCAGAATAAGGTTGCAAATGACTGTTATTGTAAATTAATATTATACAAGATTACTGGAAAAGTTTAAGTAAATGTATTACTGAAGTAAAAATATTTAAGTGAACATCAAAATTGTGTATTTATAATTTATCACTTTAAAAACCTGTAATATGAATGCGCACAGATTTTATTTATTTGATGGGAAAATATTCATCTGTTTCTTGCAATTTGCCAGAAATATGCCTGTTTCTCTTGTATTATCACTGAATGTATGTAATATTTTAGCCTAGTGCTCCAGACCAGAGCTATAGACCAAAGAAGAAGAAGAAGCAAAAAAAAATAAAACAAGCAAATGAACTGACATTCTTGACAGCATTCTACCTTAATGCCCTTGAAATTCTATGAAAATAAAGCTTTGGAAAAGAAAGAGAAAAAAAAAGTTTATATTATATCAAGCCTAATAGAAGCAGATGGAAATATGTATTATAAAGCATTAGAGTGAAGTTTTATGCTAGTGTTCAATAAAAAAAAAAAAATACAAAGTGTATAATTATTTCTATTAAAAAAATAAATTAAATAAATTATCTTTTTTAATACAACTGGTTCTTGTTTGTTTTAAGTATTTCTATTCAAATGTGCATAAAATCTGTTTATAACCAACTTTTTTTAACACTTAAAAGTGTGAAGAGCCTCAACATTGTCAGGTGTGTACTTACTTGATTTTATTTAAGAATGGGGCAGGGAAGGGAGGGGGGGTTGTTGATTTTATTGTTGATATACTTAATTTTGGAAGAAAATAATCGCATACTATTCACAATTACTTAAATAATACTTGAGTAATGCCTCACCACGTTCTTTATTTAGTGTATATAGATTTCTATCTTTAAGTACAGAAAATCTTTAATTTATTCATGACTGATTTATATTTTGTTTTGCTACCATCAACAATAATTTTATATATATACATACACATCACAAATTAATTTAAATTTATTCTTCCATTGTAAATATTTCCAATTGAGATTAATTTTTTACAAATTCATTCCTAACACTTCTTTTTGTACAAAAGAACCTTATTCATCATGTACATTACATAATGTTATATATAGTTGTTGGTGATATGCAATTGCAGCATCCATAATATGCAGTTTATATTGTATTTATATGCAATAGTTCTGAACTTATTCAAGGACAAATCAAAAGCTACCAATATTATCAAAACAAGAAGTATTTTCCCTTGTAACAAGAATGATGCAAATGGTGTGTTTACATCGAAAATTAAACATCACCAGCAACATCACCTCTCCAAAATTTAATTTCTTTCTCTATATATGCAAACCAAGTTATTTTTTTTTTCTTGTATTGTTTATCTTTTTTATTTTTACATTAAACATGTCCTTGCACAGAATTATGGTTATTAACTGCTATGCTGTTACTATTGTCTGTCTGTAATTTCTACCAATTCTGTTGATGTACATACTTCATGTGTGTTCAGAATGATAAAAAATGCTATAGATTTACGAAATTAAAACTGACAAAAAAAAGAGAAAAAAGAAAAGCTGCAGCATGTGTATATCTGAGTAAAGTTAAAAGAACTTAGGTACCTAATTGAATCAAATACATCATTTACATATTGCAACTCTTTTATTTTGGGAAAGTTAGTTATTCTTTAGAGAATGTGCATAAACTATAGTATACAGTATGTATTGTATTATTCAAAAAGTACAAACATTGTAGCAATAATTAACACTTTATTGAAAATGAGCACCTTATCTTGTGGCAAGCTCCATGGTATTTCCTCGTTTACATTTGTATTAAATCAAAATAATGAGGAAGGAAAAAGCACAATAGAGTTTCTCTGTTGTATCATGGCATTTTTTTCAATTATACTGAACACATACAAATCAAAAGTGTGTAAAAGTTAAGGCACATTTATTCCACATATTTTCATAGGCTAAATAAACAGAATTACAACAAATACGCTTTACAGTACTGCCATTATAAAAGTATTATTCATTGTAAATTACTTATTATGACTGCTTTAGAATGTAGAAAAGCTGCTCAACAATTCCACTACTTCTCTCTACAATTTTCAGGTCGGAAGAATGAAGTCATATCTTAAGTTATCTTATATTTGTGCCTTCTATGTTGTCCTAATCAAGAATTGTGATATTTATTGGAAAACAGTTGCAAAGAATCGTTTTTCCATCCATGTGGCACATTTCATCATTGGGGGTAAGTCAGAGGGTAGGAGAAGGGAGCTCTGGGTCCCAAAAGCATGCAACCTCTTCATTTAATATCCAAAGCACTTTCTGAGGTATCCCATACTCACACATACCAGCGTATGTACTCTGAGAAATGTCTTGAAATAATGCCCAGTGTTGAACAGCATTAAAATTATTACCAATTTTTTTATTTAAAAAAGCAGACTGAGTAAATATCTTACTAGTTTTATTTGCTAAAAATAAGCACAGACACCATTTTGCTTCTACTATCAGAGGAGTAAATAATACTTGATGACTAATCTTAGTGATAAATTGTGTTTCTATTCCTTTAGTTTCCCAGATCATTTTTAGAGCTCCAAGTAACTCTCGCTTTATTTTCCCTTATTAAAACAAAACTTGTAATCAATGAAAGTGGAGAAAAAAAGTGAAAATTCTCTGACAAAAAATAAATAATAATATTTTCAAAGAATTGAAAAAGACAATTTTATTCTCAAACATAAATGAAATTTAAGTACATACTGAATGGACAAAACTGATTGCATTTGTTCTAAGATATCAAATGTTTTGTGTTAATATAAACATCCCTGTACAACTTCTGGAAATGACAAATTTTCCATGAGATGGGGAAATGCTGAAATATTATTCTAAAATTGTTTAAAAGAAAACCTAAATACTAAGTAGTCTGTAGTTTCTGCAGTTCAAGCACTTTCAAGCGGACAACATTGAAGCTTAAAATTAAACTTGTTCCTAACAAAATAGTGATGTTTTAGAATATACATTAGTTATGAGATTTTAATAAATTGTCATTGGAAATATGTGGTAGCTGGAGATTTTGTCCCTGGATATGTTCCAGTAGTAATATAGTACAGTATGCAAGTCAATGTGATTTGTAGAGAAACACTATGCCTAGCATCAAAACAGTGGAATGAGAAATAGAGTGAAAAAATTTGCCTTGTATCACCTTACGCCATAATATTTTTTCTCTTCTGTCTCAAACTTTGACAGAAAGCTTTCATGCTGCCTGTGGTATGTTAAAGAAACAAAAAGTTTCACAATTTAAAAGCATATATATTGAAGACATTTTAAAAATATTTAATTTTATGTGTATATCCCTGTTGTTCATGTTGTTGAAATTTTAGTCCAGTGTCACGGCAACCTTGAGAGCAATGGGAGAGATAAAAAAATATTTACATATATATAAAAATCTTGTAGTTTATTATAAAATTATGTCTGTACATATGATTGTTAACTCAGCTTGTATGTTGAGATAAGTAAAAACTAATAAAAAAGAAAAAAAGAATTACTATTAAAACATTTGTTAGATTAAGCAGTGTGCTGTTCGTTTACTTGAACAGCCCCAATCCAAAGTATGAAGAACAAGAAACTTAGGTTGCGCTCCTGACTATTACATCTGAGCTGCTGTTCTCCATTATTGTGAAAAAATTGTAATCATGAGGTCAGTTTAGTTCAGATCAGAAGGTCATGATCAGCATGAGAAAATCAACTGAAAAGATTACAGTCAGCTGTGTGTATAACCCAGCTTTTGCTATCATTCATGTTACTAGATGAAACAAAAAAAAAAGGCAGCTATTGTGCTCTCATGGCCTACATTAGTTTCCAAATTGTAGCTGGAGAAGGGAGGAACTTGCACTTTGAAGATTACACTCAGTTCCCAGACAAATTAATGAGCCATTTAAAGGAAGCATTGAAAAGAAAGGATTTATTTGGATACTAAAGCAAGCAGAGCTTCTACATGGAAAGTGTCATTAAGCCACTTGTACAAGTCAGCAAGATCAAGCCTAGGTAAATAGGTACGCTCCCAACCATTCTGTAAACTTATTATCAAGTGCTCAAATATATCCTTTCAAAAATGCCAAACCTATCCACGTGGGTCTTCAACGTGCCTTGAATTTTGACAGTGTGTATAGTCCTCTGCTTTGCAATATTCTCCTGTAGTTTAAGAAAGGTAAGTCGTTAAGGTGTATTTCTTAGTTAAAGAATGCTGTGTTAAATCTTTGTTTATGTAAATCTATATCAGGTATTGAGGAAAGAGAATAATGTAAAAAGGGCAAAATTAAATTTACATTTGAATAACTAGTGGTAATGTTTTTGCAGGGCTTAGGGCCGTCATAATCCTTAGCTTTAATTGAAAAATAGCATATGCAAAATATATTTTCAAGGTATATAGTAGATGCAGCTTGTAATATTTTATAAAAGAGTCTATAACAATATTCTAAAGCCATGCCATGTTTTAAAACTATTAAAGGATATGACAGCTCTTTGCACTATATATTTATTTTCCATTGAAATAAAAAAATCCTTCCAACTCTGCAAGAAAATTCTAATCCCACACCATTATCAAGAGCTCAAACATTTGAACTACCTCTGTGATCAATTATATCTCACTTTGGGTATTAAAAAGGGAAAACATTTTGCACACATTTTGATAGTATTTGTGATCCACCTCTCCTATACTTCAAAGGTATTGCTAGGGTATTCTAGAAAGAGCCAAAAATCAGCAACGTTTGGAGGAGAAAAAAAAAAATAAAATAAAATCCTCACTTCTTATTTATTTTTTATGTATGATAAATGATGACAATCGTAACACAAATTTATGATGTTATTGCAGTATAATTTAAGGGGACAATCAAGTGAAAAACCTAAATTTCATATGTTTAAAAACAGAGATTTATATGTAAACTTACAACTGTCTTAGCATAAAGTAAATAAAAGTATAAGCTTTTTAAGAATAATTTGTTGCAGGGATATGGAGAAAGTCGTGTGAATGATACACATCAGAAATAGTCTAATTACTCGCTTCCTTATAAGTAGAAGCGAAATAAGGGACAACCTTAGGTTAAAGTGATAGTCAAAAGCTGGTTGCTATGTCAATGAAGTTCCTTTGTTTATATGGATAGGAGTTGACAAGTTCCTGTATGAGAAAAGTATACGTTTTTCATAGCAGAAACCAAAAATAAGGAATGTCACAAAAATGACGAACTCCACGAAAAAAATGTATATAACATAAATTGTGTGTTTTAATGTGCTCTACATTTTTTGTGTAGTAACTTTTTGTCCATTTCTTACGGTTTAGCAGTTATTCAAAATTTAGTAAAATTCATCCAGAATAAACTACTCTTCAGAGGCTATTCCCAGAAAATTCAAGATATAAATTTCATTTGTCAGGTAAATATGTTTAATATCCGAAATTTTAATCAAAATTGTTAGAGCCATTTTTGAGAAAATCAAAATTTTCGAAAAAGGTTCCATGTAAAGGGTAGTTGGGGGTGGGGGGATTTTTCTCAAAATCTTCGTGTCGCATCCCTGGAAGATACTAAACTTAAATACCAACTTTGGTATTTTACCGACTTTTCGTTTTTGAGTTATCGTGTTCACAGACACACACACACACACACGGACCTTTTTGTGAAAATGCTTTTTTTTTGGATATTGGGGACCCTAAAACATATATTTCCGGTGAAATCTCGGTATGGAATTTTTGGGTGGAGTGCAATACTTTCTCTATACACTATGTACATAGTGCGTATGGAGAAAGTAAAAATAAGTTTACACATTATTGATTTTTAATTAAGAAATTAATTGTTTGAATTAAAATACTCCCTTGTGGAACAGTTCTCATTTTTTGAGTATAATATTTGGTAAGATTGTTTTTAATGTAGGTGTAAATAAAGTTTGTGTGTGTATGCACGTGGGGTAAAACCCTGTGATTGTGTTTCCAGTTATAATGCTATTTCTAACAACCCTGGATGTTCCAAATTAATACTGTATTATTTTACCCCTATTAACAAACTCAAATCCTGCAATTACCATTTTCTTTCAGGCCAAAAATGAACAAAAATATTGTTTATGATTTGCAAAATGTTTATGTTTCAAAAGTATGATTAGAACATCGTTTGACTGAACTCTGGATGACCACTTGAAGTAGAAATCTCTACAATTGGCACTATTGGGCACGTAACAGTACCTTTTCTTGAAAGGAATTTATACTTTTTAAAGGTTCCCTGTCGGTGTTTCATCCTTCAGATTTTTCTTTAAATTTTGTGCAAATGAGTTGTACAGTGTTGTACAAAATAGTAAAGCGTAAATGTAATAATTAGCAGTATAAGTACATGGAATCAACAATCAAACAATTTTTCATAAGAAATGCTCTCTTGTTCTTCATTTTACACTGTACTGCACCCGAATATTCAGAAACAAATTTATTGTACTGTATTTCCTATTAAATTGTGTCACAATCTCTTTTTCACATCTTAAAACTCCAAACTCTGTGGCACAACAGCCTGAAGTTGGGCCAAGGCTTAATGCCCAATCACTGCATCCCCCATCTCTGTCCATTACGGGCATCATGGATGGGGTGCTGCACTGGAGGGTGGGACGTGATTAGCACCCCTAGTCCCACCCAGCTGGTTTATGCAGTCTATGCAACCTGAAGCTGTTATTTTTGCCTCAAGTAGCACCTCAATTTGCCCCCCCAACCCTCCCCAAATTCTCAACTAACTAAAATCTCATCTAAATTCAGACCAAATTATAAAACAAAAGTCCTCAAGAGCTTATATTCCAAATTTCATGACAGTACGGTCAAAATTGCTCTGCAAGGTACTTTTATATAAAGAAAAATGCAATTTTGAGAACTGGATTCCAATAGAATGCACTCACCATTAGAAATGCTGTCCACTCTAATGTTAAAAGGCAACTCAGAGATTTAAAAATGGCACAGGATAAAAAAATCATAAATTTGGTCCAAAATTCAGATTTTTAATTGACTGTCTACTTAAGAATTGCTAGTAAATCACCACTGTTAAATTCATAATTAAATATTCCCATACCTTTCACAATTCCTAATCCAATTATGCCGTTTCTGAATTGCTCCCCCTATCTATCAGCAGTTTAGTCACTGCTATATCTTTGTGTGTCTTACCCCCCCCTTTTTACTTTCTCTACATGTACTATGCACATAGTGTATAGAGAAGGTATTGCACTCCACCCAAACATTTGATACCGTGATTTCATCGGAAATATATGTTTTAGGATCCCCTGTATAAAAAAAAAAACATTTTTAGAAAAAGGTCCATGTGTGTGTGTGTCTGTAAACATGATAACTCAAAAACGAAAAGTCGGTTAAATACCAAACTTGAATATTTAAGTTTAGTATATTCCAGGGGTGCGACACAAAGATTTTGAGAAAAATCCCCCCCATCCCAAACTACATTTTACATGGAACATTTTCGAAAATTTTGATTTTCTAAAACATGGCTCTTAATAATTTTGATTAAAATTTCATATATTAAAGATATTTACCTGACAAATAAAATGTATATCCTGAATTTTCTGGGAATAACCTTTAAGGACTACTTTATTCTGGATGAATTTTAAGGAACTTTGCATAACTGTTAAACTGTAAGAGATGGACAAAAACTTACAACACAAAAAATGTAGGGTACATTAAAACACACCATTTATGTTATATACATTTTTTTGTGGTGTTGATAGTTTTTGAGATGTCCCTTGTTATTGGTTTCAGCTTTAAAAAACAAACTTTTTTCTCAACTCCTGTCCATACAATAAAGGAACCTCAGTCACATAGCAACCAGCTTTTGACTATCACTTTAACCTATGGTACTCCCTTATTTCGCTTCTAATTACAAGGAAGCAAGTAATAAGAATATTTCTGCTAATTTTTGCTCGATTAGCATGAAGTAAATAGAAGCATAAGCTTTTTAACAAAAATTTGTTCCAGAGGTGTAGAGAAAGTCATATGAATGGAACACATCAGATTTTTTTTTTTTTTCCGGTACTGTGCTTATCTCTAGAAGTAGATGTAGTATCGAAATCCATCCACCCAAAACTCTTATATAGGGAAAGCACTGGAAATACACATTTTGAGGTCCTCTGATAAAAGATCAATTAAAAACATAGTTTTAAAAAAGGGTAATTTGTGTGAGTGTGAACAGCATAATTTAAAAGAAAGGTATGTTAAATACCAAAATTAATATTCAAGTTCAGCATCCTTCAAGAATGTGATACAATGCTTAACAAGAAATCATCCCTTCACACTACCCATTACACTGTTTTATATTTTCTCAAAAATAGCTTTATTTATTTTTATTAAAATAGTATATGTTTAAGATATTGCATGATAAAATGTATATCTTGAATTTTTGGTGAGTAGCCTGTGAAATCATCATCATTCTAAATCAATGTTTTATAACTTGTAAACTGTAAAGGATACATAAAAGTTTACTGCACAAACTATGTAGACCTTGTTAAATCACACAATTTGCCAAATAAATTTGTTGTGGCATTAACCATTTTCTAGATATTCTTTATTTTAGATGTGAAAAGTCAAATACTGTATACTTTTTAACTGCAAAATTGCTATTCATTTTTATTTCTCATGATTGTGCAAAGGGAATGGAATTTCAAAGCCATCACATAGCCACCAGCTTTTAAAGAATTTGACTGCCACTAAGTCAACTGTATTTCTTTTATTCTCTGTTTACCTAGAAAGAAATGTTTCAAAACCATTTCTACAAATGTTTGTTTTGATTAACATGAAGTAGATAAAAGAATAGTTTATTAAGACACAGAAAAGTCACGTGAATGTAACATGAAACTTTTTCATCCCTCCATTCTCTTACCACTTCATATTTATCAGACTTCAGAAAATATCATGCTATCTTCTATACTGCAAATCAAAGGACTCCAAAAGCCTATGTGGCCACTAAATATTTCATCAAAAAAGGGAGACAAAAATTTAAACTGGAAATACCATGTAACATAGATTACCCAAAATAAAATAAAGGCATATATGTAATGAGACACATGAGTAAGAGGATGGATAGCTGAAACATGTAATAACACTTTATACTAACACATTATGCTGTGGGGAAATATTACACAAAGAGAAATGGAAATTGTTTTCAAAGCCATTAGAATAGTAGGTAAGATAAATATTAAGCATATAGAAGTTTTTCTGTTAGAACCAGCTGAAAAATTCAGTGCTGCAACCAGGATTTTACCACTCCCCATGCAGTTGCTCTAAACAATGTGGTGTTACTCTTGGTAGAGTGTTAATGTAATAACATTACCAATATAATAAAATAATAATATTTAATAAATATTATTAATAATAAATAATACCACTAATAATTAATAATAATTATTGATAATAAATAAATAATAATGCAGAAGTTTAAGAAACTAAAACCTTGAATGCATCATGCATATATACATGGGGCCCTGTGTGTGTGCACGCGCGCGCATGTGTGCGTGAGTGAGTAAGTATAAAAGTAAATTATATAGAAGACAGAATTTTAATATACATACTTATAATTTGAGAAATAATAATAATTTCTTCAGAGGAACCAACACTCACGCTGGCATTACATGTAAACGTGTTAAACACTTTTGGTAAAAAATTATAAAACCTAACTTTTACAAAACATCTAGCTGTAGCATCAGTATAACATTGGACTACACAAAATATTTAATCATAGTTGAGCAACAGCATTATGAAATTGGCAGTTATGAATTAAGCTGTGGATAAACACATATGCAGAAAAGACTAACTGCAATTTCCACACGAATTATGAGAAATGAGCTAGTGTGTCATGTACTCTTAATAGATATTTACTATAATCCTAAGAAATCTGCTATTAAATGTTCAATGCTTGTTTCTAACATATGGTTTAAAGTGTAGTTAAGTCTTATTCATCAAGAAATTAAATACACTTATCTCAATATAATAACTGCAGAAATATGTGACAGAGCTAAGATTACCTGGTTGTATGAAGTGCACTGACCTTCATTTTCACTGACAGCCGCACAATCTGTTAAACTTCTTCTAAATATCCAAGGCTGTGCAGTCTTCCTGGACAATAGTTATTGTAGCAATTTGTTTTGTATGTGTTTGTATTTTATTTCAGTTTTTGTAATCTGTATGTATTGAGTTGTAAAGGAATTCATTAGCTTCATACTTGAAATTAAAATTTTGGTTGTATTAATAATTCAGTCAATTTATATTACACTATGCTGTTTTAGCTTCAATAATGTTTTACAAAAGGTTGCCAACAATCCATAGATTTTATCATGAAAGCTTTTATAAAAGAATGACATTAAACTGTCAAATATTTTATAAAATATGTTTTATAAGTGATCTTTGAGAGTTGTTTCACAATGTAAAGTTGGAGAGATCCATAGTGATCCCTGACAGTTGCCTTACCTTGTGGCTGCTCCATCACACTGTTGCCACTTCGTCCCGTCCACAGCTACAGCATCAAACGTCTGTTGCTGGGCGCGCGCGCACACACACAACATTGCACACGTAGATCCTATTATGAGCTTAAACTCAAAGCCCAAACTCTGGGATGTAGATCAGGTCAACAATTACATTTATTCATACTTATTAATACATTTATTTACAAATAATAACTCTGACAATGAATTTTCAGAGGTGTCAGTTTCGCATCATTTTCAAGTACATGTTTGTTTCCAAAAGCCTACCTGTACACCTGCATTCTTAGAATATTCATGTTTATTATATTTACAATGTTACATTATTACCAGTGTTTTTTGATTGAATGAAATCCTCCTCTGTATAGAAGGTGTGAGTAATAAGGTATCTTTTTAATTCTGATCTAAACTTGTTTTTGTTCATTTGCAATTCTTTTACAGAAGAGGGAAGTGAATTAAACAAAACTATTCCTTTGTAGTAAACCCCTTTTTGGAATAACTGCAAATTATTTGTTGGTCTATGTAAGTCCTGCCTATGTCTGGTCTGTTTGTTATGAATATCTGTATTTTTTGTAAACTTTTCTGGGTTATTTATTGTAAATGACTAGAATGTATTCGCAGGCTAATGGTAAAATTCCAAACATTTTGAAAAGTGGTTTCAGTGAGTTATCGTCTTTCCCCTGCCATTATTCTTATTACCTTTTTTTGCATAATGAATACCTTTTTAGCATTTACTGAATTTCCCCAAAATATTATTCCATAGGTCATCATTGAATGAAAACATGCATAATAAGCTGTTTTTAGTATGCTCTTATTTATAAGCTGAATTAAAGATGGATTGCAGTTTGGGTAAGATATAATCAATATGGTGTTTCCAATTCATGTTATGATCAATCAAACCTCTCCTAAATCACCTTCATCGTTCTTTCTGAAGTTACTGTCACTGGCATTATCATTGTTTATATTTACAATCACACCGGGATACTCGGCCGGCGCCAATAGAAACTGCATTGAGGAATGTTTGTTACATCTTGTCTCAAGGTTGAATCATTCCTTGCATAGCAAGGATCTATTGGTAGAGAGACTTATCAGCTATGTCAGGGATCACAATGGATCTCTCCGACTTTAATGTTGGCTTAAGGGGAACTTGAATAATCATGTATTAAAAATTGTAGGAAGGGAATAATTCAATAAATTATCAAAAAACAATGATGAAAACCATAAAAAATTAACTCAAAATGCATTTTATAGTGTAGAAGAATTCAGCTATGGAAAAATTGTGCATAATGTAAATATGAAAATAGGTTATGTTGACATACCCTTTCGTTTTTTCAATTTTTGCATAAATCTAAAGAAATGTTATCCTACTAATATAGCCTAAATCTCTTATTTATCTGTATCTTCAACAGTAATCTGCGAGGCTCGCATTGGGGGGGGGGGGGTCCCCAGGTGTGATTCCCTTTGGTTTCCATCCTGAGCTTGGGTTTATTTGCAAGTTTACCTGGTTGATAAGTGAATGCTGGATTGGATTATATAATGCCATGAATATCCTGTTATTTTGTTTTATCATATCTCAGATGAATGAATGGCAGATAAATCATGTGGCGGTGGAATTTGCTTTGTCTGCTCTGATGTTTGATGTGATGGAACCTCAGAGAAACCTCTCTATGGAGGACATGGTGGTGATTTTACTATGAACAACGATGCCAGCAACACTGGCACAGGTTCAGGATGGCCAGGATCGGTAATAAATAACCTGCAGCACGTGTCGCCCTCCGTGGTGTAATGGTTACCATGCTAACTTCATATACCCAAGGTTGCAGGTTCAAACCCGGCAGAGGACGATGGATTTCTTCAGGTGTAAAAATCCTTAGCATGGCTTCCTTTGGAAGGGAAGTAAAGCCGTTGTTCCCATGTCGTAGATTTACAGCACATAAAAGAACTCAGCAAAATTAAGTGGTCTTTCACGCCCAATTTAGAATGGGATGCTGAGAACCACAGTAGTTAACAAGCGTCCATAAATAACACGCCATTTACATTTACTGCAGCAAGATGCTCTCCAAGACAGAAAAGAGCTCCTGGCAGTAGTAAAGGCGCTGGAGCACTTCCACAAGTATCTGTATGGTTTGACCACTCTACCCTCACCTGGCAGTTAAGTTTCAAGGACCTGGAGGGCCTGAGGCTCCAAGAGTACAATTTTACATCAGAAAGGAAGGAGCCACGTCCAGAAGTGTGTGGCCATTATGCCATTGTGGTCAAGGAGAAAGAGCATGCTGCAGTTGTCTGCAGCTGGATGGAATAGCACAGGCCTAGGAGTGAGAAGGAGCAGCTTGGGGCCCTCCTAGGACAAGTGGAGGCAAGGACCAGGTCAAGTTGTGGGGACATCGCACCCAAGAATAGTGTGACAAATCCTATTGGGCCCAATGGGACTCATTGAAGACTAAGGAAGGAGTATTGTTCAGAGTCACCTGAAGGGAAGACCCAGAGAGAGTAGCTGGTCTTCAGGAGAACATTTGGGACCCAAACAAACCATTGACTACGGTACCTCTGTCTGAGACTACAAGCAGGTGGTGCCGCCAATGTCAAGCAAGTTGCAGCCCTCAGACCAGGGCTGGAGTCGCATGTAACGTGGGAGCACCCTTAGCCATTGGCGTAGCTGAGCCATTCCCTTTGTCACATTTGTACAACTAATATTTTTTTTTTTTTTTTGGTAGTGTTTAACGCTTGCTTTAATTATGGCACCGCAGGCGGTGACACTGATTATACATGAATGGTGATGGAGCACCGGTGGAATGCGATGGCGGGGGAAACCGGAGTACCCGGAGAAAACCCGCCCCAGCGCCGCTTTGTCCACCACAAATCTCACATGCAGTTGCTTGGGATTGAACCCCGGCCATCTAGGTGAGAGGCAAGTGGTCTAACCACTCGGCCACCACTAATATCTGTTGGTTGCAGTGAGCGATATTCTGGGGGGGAAGGATTTCTCCCCCACCAATAATTTTATAACAAGAATTTCCTTCCACTGAAATATCCCTCGGAAGAGAGGGAGGTGACTGTTTATTTTAACAAGACAAACAGCAAAACATACACTACTAAAATATTTTCATTTCAAGAATATTTGTTCATTAGATGGCTAAAAATAAGGCATTAAACTTTATGAGTATAAATTAAAATATCAGCACTAATCAATTGGAAGTAATGAATTTGCATTTCATTGTCGCTTGCCTGAGCTGGATTGATTGTAGTGCAAGAAATTGTAAATCAGGGTCTTGTATGCATACAAGAACTCAGCAATTTGTATGTATGAGCAAAGCCTCCACTCATACGCAAAATGTACATCAATTTCAATAATTCATCCCCCCCCCTAATATTTAAAAATAAAACTTTAATAATAATTTCCAGTACTTTGGTTGTCTTTTTAACACTGATTGTTAGACTTTATCGAGGGATTTGTCTCTTACCTGTTATAGAAGCATAGTTGAACTTCTGCGCTGGGTTATAGGGTCATGTTCATGTGTCAATAAATGATTGTTTACAGCCTATCAATTAAAACCAACAAACAGACAGTGAAAACAAAAGCAATATGAAACACATAAAAAGTTGATTAATCACCCAGTTCTTTAAACATGATAATGTTATTACTAATATACATCAGTATTATAGATTCAGTGATGTTAAAAGATTCGATAAGTGAAAACGTGCAGGAAAACAAAAGTAAATTAGAATCGCAGAAGTGGCATATTTGCCTTTTAATCAAGATAGAAATAAAGTTTTAAGTCATGACGAAGGTGAACCTATATCATCAAAGAGTACGATAGAATATAACTTTTCAACGTCCTGGCAGAAGAATCGACCATGGTTAATATTTACTACTACTAATGAAAAAGATGTGGTGTTGTGCATTATTTGTGTTAAACATTCTCAGCAAGTGTGTAAAGCAATAAGAACTTCATCTAGTGACTTACCTTGGTCAGGAATATTAAGAACCTTAATGCCATATACAAACATGAAAAAAATATTATTCATGATATTCACTCTCTATATCTCTACAACAAATAATTGTTAGAAAGCTTATGCTTCTATTTACTTCATGCTAATCGAGAAAAAATTAACAGAAGTAGTCTTATTACTAGCTTCCTTAAAAGTAGAAGCGAAATAAGAGAGTACCATAGGTTAAAGTGATAGTCAAAAGCTGGTTGCTATGTGACCAAAGTTCCTTTGTTTATGTAGACAGGAGTTGACAATTTCCTATATGGGAAAAGTAAGTTTTTTAAAGCTGAAACCAAAAAAAAGGAATATCTAAAAACGATCCACGAAAAAAATGTATTTAATAAATTGTGTATTTTAACGTGCTCTACATTTTTTGTATGGTAAGCTTTTATCTATCTCTTATGGTTTAACAGTTATGCAAAATTTCGTAAATTTCATCCCGAATAAAGTAAGCTTCAGAGGCTATTCCCAGAAAATTGAAGATATACATTTTATTTATCAGGTAAATATCTTTAATATAAATTATTTTATTCAAAATCATTAGTGCCATTTTTGATAAAATCAAAATTTTCGAAAAAAGTTCCATGTAAAGGGTAGTTTGGGATACGGGGATTTTTCTCAAAATCTTTGTGTCACATCCCTGGAAGATACAAAACTTAAATACCAAGTTTGGTATTTTAACGACTTTTCGTTTTTGAGTTATGTGTTCACAGACACACGGTCACACACACACATAGACCTTTTTCTGAAAATGCCCTATTTGGATACAGGGGACCCTAAAACATATATTTCCGGTGAAATCTTGGTATCAAATTTTTGGGTGGAGTGCGATACCTTCTCTATACACTATGTACATAGTTCGTATAGAGAAAGTAAAAAGCAGATCCTAGAAACATATTCAATAACTGCTCATGAGCTATACCTAAAACTTAAGTAACTTAAATATACTTAAAAGCAAAATTAGATGCAACCTTTAAGGTATTGCAATCAGTTGCAAAAAGAGAGTGGCCTTTTCATGACCATCCAGAACTTATACTGCTACAAATTGCAAATGGCATGGAAATGGGATACAACTTCACACAGATAAGACCATAGCAACAATGACTAATTTTATTGCTGAACAATTATTTTTACAACTGGTTAATTTTTTGAAATCAACAAATTTTTTCCATTTCTATGGATGAGTCAACCTATAGGTTTTCTGGAAAACTCTTGATTTTATATGTTATGTATATGAATGAGCACAATAACACATGCTGCTGTTTCTATAAATTAGTACCAATGGAAAATGCTGATGCAAAGTCCCTTGAAGAAAAAATCTGATGTGATCCATTCCCATGACTATCTCTACATCTCTGCAACAAAATATTGTTAAAAAGCTTGTGCTTCTATTTATTTCAAGCTAGTCGAGAAAAAATTAGCAGAAATAGTCTTATTACTTGTTTCCATGTAAGTAGAGAGGAATTAAGGGAGTACCATAGGTTAAAGTGATACTCAAAAGCTGGTTGCTATGTGACTGAAGCACCTTTGTTTGTATGGAAAGGAGTTGACAAATTCCTGTATGAGAAAAGTTTAAGTGTTTTAAAGCTGAAACCAAAAACAAGGAATATATCAAAAAGGATCAGTTCCACGAAAAAAAAAAAAAAAAAAAGTAATTTAATAAATTGTATGTTTTAATGTGCTCTTCATTTTTTGTATGGTAAGTTTTTGTCAATCTGTTAAGTTTAGCAGTTATACAAAATTCCGTAAAATTCATCCATAATAGTGTAGTTTTCAGAGTCATTCCGAGAAAATTCAAGATATACATTTTATTTGACAAATAAAATCTTAAATATAAGAGAATTAAAAAAAAATTGTTACAGCCATTTTTAAGAAAATCAATATTTTCGAAATTTTAGCATAGTTTGGGGTGGGGGGGATCTTCGTGTTGCATCCTTGGAAGATACCAAACTTAAATACCAAGTTTGGTTTTTAATGCTCCTTTCGTTTTTGAGCTATGCTGCCCACAGACACACATACATGGACATTTTTTTAAAAATGTTTTTTTGGATTCAGGGGGTCTCAAAACATATATTTCCGGTGAAATCTCGGTATTAAATTTTTGATATAATACAATATCTTCTCTATACGCTATGTACATAGTACACATAGAGAAAGTAAAAGTTACCCAAACTTTCTCAGAAGACGGCATAGGTGTGGAAATACTTATAAAAAAGCTTGTAGGATTTGATTCAGATGGGGCGGCAGCGTTTACTGGTAAAAAAGGTGGCGTTGCAGCTAGAATTAGGAGAAACATATCTCCATACCTGATTAGTGTACACTGTATGGCTCATTGGATGGACCTGTTCCTGAACAACTTTTTAGAGATGTCAATGCTGTTCATAACTTTGAATGCTTGCTAAATGTACTTTTGCAAAAATCAAAAACATTGCAGCGACTATAGGTATCACGTGTTATCTGAAAGTTTAAAAGCTGTTTTATGTTCCTTGGATCTCTAGTGAGAAAGATGCTTTGTTGGCAGTGTTCAATTTTTTTCATTGTATCATGTAGTTCCTAAACTGAAAGCTGTGAATCATTAAGTATAGATCGTTGTAAATTGACGGGGGTTTATAAAAACTTTTACTGAGAGAAAATATTCTATTGCTGTGTTTCTTATTAGATATCTCATGTGTTCTGTCTCTAATTAGTGCAGCAATGCAAAAAGAGTCTGTTTTCTTAAAGTGAAATAGAAAATAAGATTAATTCCCCAACACTAACTCTTACAGAAATGAAAGTTAAGAATAATCTTTATTTGAGTCTGCAAAGAAAAGTACTTAACTTACTGTAAACTTCAGCCTAAAGAGGAAGAGAAAACAGAGAATTTGACAAAATAAGAGGAAAAATAATTAAGGTTTAATCAATTAACTTGCCTATTTGTCAAAATTAATATGGAAAGTCTGTTTAGTGCTTCTGTCAACAGCTGCATGTAAACAAGGGTTCAGCATTGCTCATAGCATCAAAACTGCCAAAAGAAATCATTTGTTGGCGAAAACTTTACAGTTTCTGATGATAATTAAAATTAATGGGTTGCCACTGAATTTTTGGGATGCAGATAGATGGGTTACCTTTGGACATCATTCGGCACATCAGTCTTACTTGTTAAAGGAAAGGAGGGGGGGAGGGGAGTGCCACCTCAAAAGTTTTCTTGTAGTGGTCCATGATGACATAGGTGAAGCAGTCCCTCTATAGGGGTAACAAGCAATGAACCGAGGTCCAGAATTTGCAAGATTACAGACAACATCTACTTTCCTTCTTTTTTTTTTTTAAAATGTCACCCTCCATGGTATAATGATTACCATGCTAACTTCATACACCCAAGGTCGCGGGTTCAAACCCGGCGGAGAACGATGGATTTTTTCGCATGTCCAAACTAAGTTTCTTTATTTCAAGAGTGAAGTTTGAGTGTAATCTATGTTTTTACCCCTATTTGATTTGTTTTCTTTGTGCTGATATGTTTAAGGAAGTATTTTTTTATTGGATTGTTATTTTCACACAAGCCTAGTGTAGGACAGGAGTTGGTTATTATGAATCCTGGGACTTAAGTACTTACAACATTGGGGTTGTCATTTCAAAATAATTTGAGAGTCACCTTGTGGTTTACCAGGAAACATGCAAGTCAAGTTGAGAAATTCAATGCGATGCCAGCATGTTGCCATGGTAGCTCATGGCAGAGCAACTGGCTAGAGATCGGGAGATCTGTGGTTCAAATCCCAGCTATGGCACTGAATTTTTCAGTCTGACTCTACTTATCCAAGTATTTTTCTTTAAGACCGTACAACTTCAGTATAGTTGTGATCTACTTATTTCACTCCTTAATATTGCTTCCCATGTAATCGTAGATTTCTGTTATTTTCTAGTATACTTTTCTGGCTAAGACACACATATTTATTTTCTGTGGCACCAGTGGTTTCTCTTGCAGCAGAAACAATGGAATCAATTTCAAGGACCCCTGCTTCCCTTACTACTATCTCTTCTTATACCCTGTTACTTGATACAATGTAATCGATATCTGCACTTACGGCATTTGCAATATTATCTATATTCTCTAACAAAACAATCATTATTTACGCCTTCTGCTTCTTCCGTGACACTGCTGTTTAAGTCATCTTCACACAGCTTTTGTTTCAATGGTGTCTATAACTAGCACATTTAATTTTCCAATGAATCCTTCACCAAAAACAGTATCAGGTTCTTGGGGTAGGATTATGCAGTCATGATCCGGGAAATGGAAAGGGAAGGGGTTATATAAAACTGCAGTCATAGTATTAGCATTTTAAATTCCCAAGAACTGCAGATGGTCACACTAAAAACCTAATAAACATATTTGAGTACATTTTCTGCATTCTAAATAAAATGACTTTTTTTTTTTAAAGAAAAGAGGTAGAATGAGACATTCATTACTTTAAGAAAGTTTCCAAAAGGATGGCCCTTTGATGTTCGTGTATCTTTTTCGAAAAATATTATAACCAAATATCAGCCTTAGTAGGTACTTTATAAATAATATTGCAAAAAGGGAATAATTTTAAATAAATTTCATAATGTAGCACACTTGTGCGCTTACAAGAATTAAAATAAAACAAAATTAAATGAAAGTCTTAGAAGTTAAAATTCATGTATGTTTTTGTGTTAAATATGCGTATTCTGGAAACTTGTCAACTGCTAAACAGCCACAGGTTCAATTTATTCTCCCCATTTCAGACTTGCCTATTCTGATGAATTCTTCCAACAGAAGTTTCCTTTCACTGGCATTTTGGTCAGCTTCTGTCCAAGATTCCAAAGCTAATTTCACAAACTTCTCTCCTCTGCTCACCATACTGACTAAAAGAGTATATTCTTGCTGATTGTGGTAAAAGCAGGCATTGGTTTTCATTATTAGTGATTGTGTTTAATTATTGCAATAGCTTTGTCATATCCAATGTGTGTTCCATGAGCTGCAAAAGAAAGACTTAAAAACCTGCCACACGCACAATGATATTGAAGGTGTCATGTTAAAGAGGCAATACATGGTAGGGTATATTCTTTCCTTAACACAAAAACTATTCCATCTGTACATAGCTGCTTTTAAGAGTCAATCTGAGGCACTTTTCTGCTTCTTTTAAGCCACATAACTCAATTTATGAAAAATTTCCACATAGCAAGTTTCTCAGGTGTAACGACACAGAGTTGAAACTCGCTTATATGTTATTCACTTCAACATTTTTCACACATATATGCTAAAATTTTAGGAACCAGTTATTCTCCATTTAAATTTTGCTCAATTATACGTTATCTCGGTAATGCGTCACTTTTTCTGATCCCCTTACACAAAATGTTCCCATTATACGTTTTTAAAAAAATGTATGGTGGTATGCTTGCTGTGTATAGCCTTGGAATTGCGGTTTTCATTGACGCTTATCGTTTCATTGTCGTCATATCCTTCTAACAATCTATTTATCCTTGGTTCCAATAGTCACTTCGTTCCAACAGTTACTTATCTATTTTATGTGGAGTTTCGAGTTGCAAACAGGAGAAGAAACATGTGTGAATATCAACCAGCAAAGAAAACAAGAAAATCCTTAATTCTTGGTGAAAAATTAAAAATTTTGGATGAGGTCCATAGCAGAAGAGAAAATCAGTTACACGTTTTCTCATTTATACAGTATTTTAGTAGTCTCCCCTGAAAAAAAAAAAAAAATATATATATATATATATATTTTGGATGAATCCATCTCTAGATGTTAATGCATCATCAATCACATTTCTAAGATGCCCTCATGGAAAGCAACTGGTGGTTTTCTTCGTAAGTTTACACTGATTTCATTATACTAAAGATGTAAAACTGACAATATAATAAAACATCTGTTAAAATGGATGGTGGTCTACCTAGGTAAGTATTAATTAAGATTTATGAATTCTATAGAGGTTATTGTAAAAATGAACTACAGTTAATTCTAATGATCAATAATAAAGCACAAACTGTCAAAAATATGCATAAACAAAACCTCTGACACCAGTAGAAATAATGTTGCGAGTTCATTGTGGCCTGAAAATATCCTCATATTGAACAACAAAGATCACCTAATAAACTTTGAAATCCTGCCAGTAGACAGCTTAGTTAAAAAGTTCATTTCACCACTAGAGAAGAGAGCACAAGCAAATGTAGCCAGCAACGGCAGTTGGACCTGTGAGGTTGAAAATGAAAGCATAGGCTTTCAAAACTAGTCCCTCATAATAAAAATGTAAGTGACAGTGTTAAAAACCAACTCAACAAATTAATATCACATATAATTTGATCGTCACTGTTACTAAATTCCTCCAAACATCAATAAAAAATATCTTATCTTTATCAATTTTTCTAATGTTACGTGATGTATAATTTCTCCAGGAATTGAGAGTTCAGAAATTGGCAAGCATACATTTGCTGTTTAGACTACATCTCTGGCAAGTAGGTAGTAATGAATCCAGGTTTTGTTACTGTTATGAAAGATCAAAGCTCACTAGAATTGCAATTAAATAAATCTAAACATTCTCAAATGGAAAGCTGAAAATTTACGCAGAGATCCAATTGGGCAGTGAAAATAGGAAAAATGGGAAGGGGAAATAGCAATCAGGATTTTGTCCACAAAACAAGAGAAAGAAAAAAGTTGTAGGCAACTTCTTGGATAAGCTCAGAAAGAAATGGATAAGAATGATCACCAAGAAGATGGTAGAGGAAAGGGTTTACAAAATAAGAGCTTGATGTAGGGCAAGGTCCTCTTTACACATAACCATGGTGTTAAGGTGTATGATGGACTAAGGTAAAAATAAAAGCACCAACTCTGAGTATGGTATAACGGAAATTGTAAAAATGTATGTATGGTTAATAAAGACTATTACTACACTACTCCTCAAAACTTTGTGTTAAATGAAATGGACACCTTCAACCAACGATTAAGTACGGTATTGAATGTTTGTTACAATCTGGTCAGTTGTGGTTATCTATACAACTTATAAATTCAGCAGCCCACTTTTAACAGCAAAAATGAAGGGGAACAATCGTTGAATGTCAAATCTAAAACATTTTGTGCTTGTGATGGAGTTAAAATGCTTAAAAGTACTTTATCAGAACTTGTATTTCAGTTTTCATAATTTTGTAGAAAATATTAACTATTTTGCTCACATGATCATCACAAACAAGTGACTACACTTATGCATCTGAAACTTTACAGCACAGCTTATGAGGCACTTCATGACTCCACAATCATTTGGCCATATCCACATCCGTAAAGAGACTGCTGAATTTTAATAAACCCTTGCAGCTTTTCATAAATGTAACAATTTTTAACAATCACTGAAGGTATTTGCAACATATACGAACCAAATATCCTCCCAACACTTTCTCAACAAAAAAAGCATTGCATACCTATCAATATAAGAGGGTTGGAACTTTAATAATGGTAACTATTTATTTAAAACTGTTACAAAAGATTTACATGTTACGAAGTTTAACTGTTCTTCAAAGTGATCACCAGCTTTGTGTACAACTTGTCAGAAGTCATAGAATAACCTTAGCAATGCCTATTGTGATAATCCGAATGGAGCAGTCTACTGCCTGGCGAATCTCTATAACAGTTCCAGTCTGAGCAATTTATCCTGTACACTACTGCTCCATTTTCTGTTGGGATTTCATCTTTAACTTTTGAATTTAATGAATCTTTACTGAGAAATTATTTGTGGGTGCTAGGATATTTTGATCTCTGAAGATTTTCTTAAATTAGTTGTATGCCAAATGGTGGTATGTGAACTTCCGAAATGTGAATTTTTCATTCTTGTTTGTAATGAATGTGCAGGTATTCTTGATGAGTTTTTGTTTTGGCTTTGTTTATTTTTTTGTGAACTAGTTTGTTAAATCAGTTTTGCTCTGATGTTTCAATTCACTGTTAAATTTGTGTGTTCATCGGTATGTTGATTAAAGGCTGTTCATTTTTTGTATGTTGATGGGATATGGGGTTGTAACTGTTGCATTTGATGTAGTTTTCTGAATTAGTAGGTTTTCTGTGTATGCCAAATTTTAATTTGTCATTTTTCATTATTTTCAAGTCTAGGAAAGCCAATTGTCCATTTGAATCTGGCTCCACTGTGAAGCTTATTGTCACAAGACTATAAGCAAAGAGTAGAAACCTTGCTAAGCAAACTTGAACATGAGGAAATAGCTTAACTTAACTCCATGGCACGACAGTTCATGGGGGGAACCTTAGCCTACCGCCCGGTCGCTGCATCCCCCATCTCGACCCACTACAGATGTCATGGATAGGGTGCAGTATTGGAGGGTGAGACGTGGTCAGCACCTCGAGCCCCCTGGCCGGTTAATGCAGTCCTAATGACATGGAGCCGCTACTTCTCCATCAAGTAGCTCCTCAATTGGCCCCCCAGGGACCTTACGAGGCTGAGTACACCCCAGGCCAGGTCTTCCAGCAGGGGAAAAATCCCCACACCAGTACTGAAGATCGAACCCAAGTCTCCTGCTTAGTAAGCAGCTGCACTACCTCTGCGCTAAGGAGACGACCTGAGGAAATAGCCTATCCGCTGAATATAAGTATAAACGCAGTACAAGAAACTATCACAGTAGGATTGTAGGACTATCACAGGAAAACAAAAATCCAAATTAAAGACAGATATACCAACCTTATCCCAATTGTATATCCTACCCAAGATACAAAAACCTAATAACAAAATGAGACCCATAGTGGGTAATATCAATGTACTCTCCAAATGACTCTCTCAGAAATTCAACTGCTTTCCAAAGTTCAATAGTAAAAGTTCATCAAATTTAATGGACCTAATAGTATCCTTTGACACCTCCCTATTTCCCTACCCATAGACGAACTCCAAAAACCTGGCTGCAAAGTATTAACTTATCAGCAAGGGAAAGTAGATCTTTTACAGCTAGTATCAGACAAAACTAGTTTACCTTTAAAGATAAATGATATCAACAGACTTATTCATGAGCAGTCACTGAAGCATTCCTGCATCTTTACAAACAGTGATACAGATATGTAGATGACATCACCACCATAGTTCCAGAAAAACTCATAGATGACGCACTCAAAACTCCTCACATGCAAGACAAATCAATTCAGTTCACCACAGAAACCAAACAGAACAGTTGTCTACCATTTCTGGACATCAAAATAATCAGATCAAGGAAGCAGAACTTAACATTTGGAATACACAGAAAACTCTCAAATACACACAAACACCTGACCAACCTCAGTTCATAAGATTCACCAAAATCCTTAGGTTTACAATACATTTCAGAAAATCTTCAAGAATTATAACATCACCTTAGCTCCAAAAAACAACTACAGCATTCAGAGTCTGCTATGCAAAAAATTAAAGGAACCTTACCCAGCTAACAAAAAACAAGGAATTTATGAAATTAAATGCTCAGACTGCAATTTAGTATATACATAGGAAGGACAAAAAGAAGTCTGAAAACCAGATTAAAAGAGCATGAGAAACCTAAGATACAAACAGAAAAATCAGCAGTGCCCATCATTTCTGGTCATCGGGACATGAAATCACACTTAATATAAAACTGTTAAAACCAGCTTATAAACATGCAGAATTGGATGTTTGGGAGAACTTACATCATTGACACCAACGATGCAAGATTCAGGCTGAATTAAGGGTTGAAAATAGGAACAAGTGTTAACAAAACAAGTCCCAGTAAGTAATTACCAAATGATGTTTTGTATTACAAAAACCTACTCAAATTCTTTCCATTTAAAATTGTAGGTGTTGGGAATATTCCACGTGCCAAAACAGAGAAATTTCATCCCACTGATGATTCACGAAAGAGAGGAAGAACTGAAGAGTAAGCTTCATGGGCAAAAAGGTTATACTTTATTGTGAAGTTAATGCATCCTTGTGATCATCTGTCAAAAATGGCAGATGATGTGCACATAATAGTAGGGGATGTACTTATTCTTGAAAATACAAAGTCAAAGACCTGCTTTAGAATCATTCTAGATATGCTGAAGAAGCTTAACATCCCTTTCGATATTATGGCTCTTGTTTCTGATTCCGCAAGATATATGACCAAGTGCTTCAGCATTCTGGTCAATGTGAAAATTGTAACATCCTGGGCTCACAAACTTGACTCAGTAATGAATGTGCTGAATAAGCAACTGTTGGAATGAAATTCAATAGTAACCTGAACACGCAATAAGGGAAACATTTGTAGGAATATTAGTATAACAATCATTTCTGACAAAACCTGATTTATGTCTTGAGTATATTCAATTAAAAGGACATGTTTCATAATCCATGTTTAATTACATTGTAAGCTTCCTCTTTCTTGTTTGTGTTGTTACAGTTACTGCCATTAAGCATTGAATTATTTGCTACAGTATTGCCATCTACTGGAAGCAAGACAAAATTTGGTGACGGATCCAGTAAATCCATCAAAAGAAACTGTAACAATGTAAATATATAAGTGAAAGCTATGATGTAAACAAATTTAGATTATGAAACATGTCCTAGTTTTTGGGAGAATATTCTCATTACACAACAAAAAGACCAACTGATGAATTTTGAAATACCGCCACATGATTTTGAACTTCTACTGAGAACACCAGATGGCTCCACCGTAATAGACCACAGAGCACAAATAGCAGCCATCAGTCGGACTTCAACTGAAGAAGAGGGCGATTGCCCTTGAAACATATGTTTTGAACAATTACATATAAGTGAGGTGAGTGTTACTATTCCGACTCATTTTCAACATCACATGTCCTAGTAGGTTTATTAAAAAGATAAGTGAAGTTTTGTCACAAATTATTTATTGTTACATTAGTATTTGTGTTGCTTCACTGTTACTAGTCTCAGTTTTATGCATTATCTATACAGGAAGTTTTTGGACAAGTATCAAGGATAACGTATATCAATATTTCCACTGCCAGTTCTGAGGGAGAAGTGTTCATGGTTCAGTGCTACATCACTTGAGGGATGTGGGCAACTTCCTGCAAAGTGAAGATTGTGGGAATTCACAATACTGGGATAGACTTCCTTCAGCACTCAAGAGAACATGAACTGAATGCTGCTGAGGTAGCAGTTTGTTTTATAAAAGATATAGGTGGTGTCATCACTGACTAAATTAAACATTTGGAAGCCCAGTGTTATCCCACTTCCTTGTGTTAAATGGTCATCTGAGGAATAAAGAACACACAATGCAGGTTACAGCTTCTGGTGAATTTCACACTGCTTGATAACATTTTCAAGTTTGCAACAGAATTACCCATCTGGTGATGTATTTTGAAAAGTAGGTGTTTGAATACAGCCTCTTTGTATATTGAAACAAGATGGATATTCAATCACAAATATTCATTAGGAAAATATTTTAACTAGTGTAAAAACATTTTTAATGTCATGAAAAAAAAAGTTTGAAAAATGTTGTAGTAGCATGATGTCAACTAAGAACACAATATACCAAAAGGAAATGTACAATGTTTTGATACATAAAATGTGTAAAATGTATACCGGTTTTGTTAAAAGTCCTGAACTACTTAAATAACTTTTGAACAGTAGCTAATACACAAACTTAATGCCAACAGCATTTTTTTTTTACCAAACATACTGGAAAAATTAATCAAAAACACCAACTTCTGTACTTCCAACTTGATGAAAAATTGCATTCCCTAATGTATAAGATTCTCACTCAGTTGAAAATGTAAGACAAGCATACAATTCCTCAGAATTTCATTGCTTGAAATGAGCTTTAGGTAAGGAAAAAAATCTAGTTATTTTGCTTTAAAATATTAATTTATTAATGTAAATAAAAGACTAATACAACATTAATTTATTAGAAATAAATTTTCAGTGACACTGAAGCAGTGAGGTAGAATTTTAAGAAAGAAACATTATTGCAAACAAAATCATCTGGAAAAAAAAAAAATAATGATGAACAAGCCAAAGTATAACTGCCTAGAAACATTCTGCTTATTAATGTATCAATATTTTAGCTTCTTCAGCAAAATTGTTTTAAAGTGACTGGCAATAACTGAAATGCAGATGTCACTGGAGAAGCTGCATAACCATCATCTTCAGTTACTGATGAGTATCGCTCACTGCATGGTGTTGACCTAAAACACAATTGTCAGCATTAATCATTTGCATCAGTTAGTAAAAAGACAATTTCATGACCAATCAATTTCACTATACTTGCAATCTGCAGACAACTAAAACTCTCTTGCAGTAAAAACAACTATTAAATGTTTTAAATGACATGCCTAGCTTCACATACAAAGGTGATGTGTTAATGTATCTGTAATGATTCACAATAAATTCAAATAAATACGAATATTTATTTATGGTAGATGAAACCAAAGTATAGAATGCGCCTAGTATACCACAAACCCGAGAAGAGAAAAGAGTCTACCTGGTAGAAGTATAAAAAATCTAATGTGTACCATTCACATGACTTTCTCTACATCTCTGCAACAAATTATTCTTAAAAAGCTTATACTTCTATTTACTTCATGCTAATCAGAAAAAATTAGCAGAAATAGTCTAATTACTTGCTTCTTTTAAGTAGAAGCGAAATAAGGGAGTACCATAGGTTAAAGAGATAGTCCAAAGCTAGTTACTAAACCAAAAACAAGGGATGTCTAAAAAAACTATGAACTTCACGAAAAAAAAAAAAAAAAATGTATATAACATAAATTGTGTTTTAACGTGCTCTACAATTTTCATGTAGTAAGTTTTTGTCCATCTCTTATGGTTTAGCAGTTATTCAAAATTCTGTAAAATTCATCCAGAATAAACTACTTTTCAGAGGCTATTCCCAGAAAATTCAAGATATACATTTTATTTGTCAGGTTCTTTAATATACAATATTTTAATCAAAATCATTAGAGCCATTTTTAAGAACATCAAAAATTTTGAAAAAAGTTCCATGTAAAGGGTAGTTGGGGGTGGGGGGATTTTTCTCTAACTCTTCATGTCGCATCCCTGGAAGATACTAAACTTAAATACCAAGTTTGGTATATTCCGAAAATACTTTTTTTAGATAAAGGGAACCCTAAAACATATATCTCTGGTGAAATCTCGGTATCAAATTTTTGGGTGGAGTGCAATACCTTCTCTATACACTATGTACATAGTGCGTATAGAGAAAAGTAAAAATTAAGAAAACTAAGTACACATCTTATTCGTTGCAAGCCAGAGTGCTGCGCAGGCATATCTGAATAGGATGACGGAGTGGGAGGGTTGAAAGTCAGTGTGTTAGGGAGGGAAATCAGTTTGGTTAGCTGCTTTGAAACATTTTGGCATCAGTACAGCCATGAGTGAACACATTATTATAGTTATTAGTTATAAAGTTTTTAATCAATGAAGATTTTAACTCATTTTAAGACACAGTTTGAGGATGCTACATTGTCCCAGAATCGAGTGTTTACTGCCAGATCCAACAATTTAAGGGCAGCCAAGGCACTGTATAAAATGAAGGTAAACTTGGCAGCCAAGGTTGCCTCACAGATGGCAACACCTGTGCCAATCGAGACCTTATTGAAGCTTATCATCCTGCACATGAAAGTAAGTATCAGCATTGGGGGTACTCATACCATTAACAGTGAACATCTTGGATTTAAAAAAATCTGATGTGTTCCATTCACATGACTTTCTCTACATCTCTGCAACAAATTAGTGTTAAAAAGCTTATACTTATATTTACTTCATGCTAATTGAGATAAAAATTGGCAGAAATAGACTTATTACTTGCTTCCTTGTAAATGGAAGCAAAATAAGGGAGCTCCTTTGTATGGACAGCAGTTGACAAATTCCTGTATGAGTAAAGTATAAGATTTTCAAAGATGAAACTAAAAACAAGGAATATCTTAAAAACGATCAACTCCATGAAAAAAATGTTTATAACATAAATTGTCAAATAAATATCTTAAATATACAAAATTCTAATCAAAATAGTTAAGAGCCATTATTAAGAAAATCAAAATTTTCGAATTTTTTTCCATGTAAAGGGTAGTTTGGGATGGGGGAATTTTCTTGAAAATCTTTGTATTGCATCCTTGGAAGATACCAAACTTAACTACCAAGTTTGGTTTTTAACAGTATTTTCATTTTTACTTTCTCTATACGCATTATGTACATAGTGTAAAGAGAAGGTATTGCACTCCACCCAAAAATTCGATGCCAAGATTTCAACGGAAATATACATTTTAGGGTCCCCTGTATAAAAAAAAGCATTTTCACAAAAAGGTCCGTGTGTGTGTGTGTCCATGTGTCTGTGAACACGATAACTCAAAAACGAAAAGTCTGTAAAATACCAAACTTTGGATGCGACACGAAGATTTTGAGAAAAATCCCAACTACCCTTTACATGGAACTTTTCTCGAAAATTTTGATTTTCTCAAAAATGGCTCTAACAATTTTGATTTAAATTTCGTATATTAAAGCTATTTACCTGACAAATAAAATGTATATCTTGAATTTTCTGGGAATAGCCCCTGAAGAGTAGTTTATTCTGGATGAATTTTACTGAATTTTGAATAACTGCTAAACCGTAAGAGATTGACAAAAACTTACTACACAAAAAATGTAGAGCACGTTAAAACACACAATTTATATTATATACATTTTTTTCGTGGAGTTCGTCGTTTTTGAGACATTCCTTGCTTTTGGATTCTGCTATGCAAACTTATACTTTTCTCATATAGGAATTTGTCAACTGCTTCCATACAAAGAAAGGAACTTCAGTGACATAGCAACAAGGAACCAAGTAATAAGACTATTTCTGCTATTTTAGTCTGATTATCATGAAGTAAATAGAAGTATAAGCTTATTAAGAGTCATTTGTTGCAGAGATATAGAGAAAGTCATGTGAATGGTTCACATCAGATTTTTGAACTATGCTGCCCACAGGCACACAAGGGCATTTTTCTAAAAATGGTTTTTTTTTTTTTTTGGATTTAGGGAGTCTAAAAACATATATTTCCGATTAAATCTCTGCATCGAATTTTGGGTGCAATACAATACTTTTGCTATACACCATGTACATGGTATGTATAGAGAAAGTAAAAATTAGTTCTTGATGGGTTCTGAAATTGTTGACAGAGCAACAAAACCAGGTCAGGTTTGAGATTTCTGAGACACTTCTGAATCGATTCTGATGAGGAGGAGGATTTTAAAAAGCACACCATCGCATGTGATGAGGCAAGAGTTCATCATTTCACTCCAGAATCCAAAATGGCAAACTAGAAGTGGTGAAAAAAGGATAAAGCTTGCCCAGTGGAGGCCAAAACCACCACTCAGTTGGAAGAGTTCTCATGAGTGTGTTTTGACTGCAGAGGAGTTTTACTCTATTTTCTTCATGATTGACATACGGTGAAGGCAGCTTACTATAGCCAATTATTAAGGTCAGCAAAAGTTGCCTACCAAAACATCAGAGATGTCATCCTTCTCCAAGACAACGCTATGCCTCACACTGCAATTTTGACAAGGGACACATTGGAGGTTAGTTTATTTTGATGCTAAAAAACTGCATTTCTAGAATTTATCAAGAGCTGCTGAAATTTTGAGCTTGACAGCTAGCAATTGTTACACTTCAAAAAAGCAGATAAAAAGACATCTCAAGGCAGCATTCCGGGTGGTCCATCACAAAACGGATGTAGAACTGGTAGCGACTCTGCTGCCAAATCTAGCTATTTCAAATCACATGCTTCAGTTTAAGTGTTTATATATACACACACACACACATAGTCTTACCATAAATACTGTCACAAAGTTTTCAATCAGTTTACACAAAGTGGTTTGAGATGTTTTAATATACTAATAATATTAGTTATATGTATGTTTAAAGAATCAAACTGACATATAATTATTCAAAATTACCACCTCTGGCTTGCACACAGGCCTTACGTCTTTGTGGCCCCCTCATCTATTGAATTACAAGTTTCCAGTGGGAAATCTGCTGCTGCCTTTCAATATTAAGATGTCTCTTCTTGCAAGCCATTTCTTGAAGCTTAGGCAACAATTTGTAGTCCAGGGGGTTCAGGTCCAGACTTGCAGAAGGCCAATCTGAGGTCGAAATAAAGTCCGGAACATTAGCCCTGAGCCACTCTTGAGTTGTCCTTGCCTTATGCACTGGGGCTGAATCTTGTTGGAAGCTCCAGTTTTGCCTGTGGAAGAGTATGTTGCTGAGAGGCTTGACCACTCTACAGCACTGTGTCCTAGTACACTTAAGATGATCTGGCATATACTCGGTCGTTTTGGGCACCGAAAGCCTCCTCAACACTGAAAATGTTTTTGTCAGTGAAAAGAATTCTTCTGTGACCATTTGCTGCATAGTGTTGCAATAACCGTTTTGATTTAAGAAGCCTCTGGTGCTTCAGCTCACTGGTGCTTCAGCTCGCATAGACATTTTAGAAATTTTCAGTTCCTGAGCCATCACTGATTGTCTCCGTATGGGATTTCTTCATCAACTCTGGGTGCGCAGTGTGTGGTCTTCCTTGCCTGTGGCGGTCTTTCACAGTTCCAGTCTCAAGGAAGCACAGGACAGTGAGATACATGAACCTCTTTGTTTATTTTCAACTTCTGGAGAATTTTGAAGATCTCACCTACGGATTTGCCTACCTTGTGCAAGGCTACTACAGCTACATGATTTTCATAAGCGTCCCATTCCATTGTGGCAACTAACACAAACAATCTTCTTATTCTGTAGTTGAATTCTCAATGACTCAGCGCTGAATAGCACAACAAAGGAATGTGCAGGCAGGCAGAGAGTACAGCTACTCTCAAAAGTTGTGACAGTATTTATATATACACACACACACACACACATATATATCAGGATCCATATGTTGCTGATAAAATTGTATCTTAGACTAAGCACGAGAACTGTTATCAGGAAGGAAGTGCGATTTCAAGAGATGGAAGGCAAAATTCCTGAACGTATTTCTGTTTACTCCAGGGAATAAGAAAATAAGAGAGCCTCATCCATTAATGGGCAACTTTTGCATCAATTTGTTTCAATATTGCTGAAAATGCATGTTTATCCATTTTAATATGTTATACATTCTGTCAAGAAAGTACCAGAAATTGATCATTTAAAAATCCTATTTAAAAGGAGATTCAAAATGATTGTTGTCGCTGTGTTGGTACAACTTTCCTCTATACCCATGTGGAGTTCGATCGTCATCTGTCATCTAGTTTGTTTACAGCATGCCATTTTGGTAGTTCATCTCAAAGGCGATTTGCGATTGATACAAATATTGAACAAAGAATCTGTCTCAAATTTTACATTGCAAATGGTATTTCATGAGCCGAATTGCTGAAAATGTTACAGAGGGTTTACGGTGAATCAACTTTATCAAAAACACGTGCATATGAGTGGTACAGTGCATTCAAAAGTGGTCGAGATGTGTTGGAAGAATTGCCTCGTTCTGGTCGGCCATAAACGGTTTCAACTGAACATCGCTAAAGTGAAGAAAATAGTGTCTGAAAATCGACATTTAGGACTGAGAGAGATTGCCCCTGTACTTTCTGTGTCTCACGAACCGATTTGTACCATTTTAAACGATTGTTTGGGCCTGACATGCGTTGCAGCTTGGTTAGTTCCAAAAGACTTGAATTTTCTACAAATCTCAATCGCGTAAGGATTGCTGAAGACATGCTAGAACGAGCCAGTTCCGACCCCACATTCATGAAACGCATTGTAACTGATGAGACGTGGGTTTACGAGTTTGACACTCAAACCAGTCAACCAGATTCCGAATGGCGCCTTCCAACTGAACCAAAACCTAAAAGGGCATGTCAAACTCTATCAAAACTAAAGGTCATGTTGACAGTTTTTTTTTTTTTTTTATTATCGCGGTGTCGTGCACTCAGAGTTCTTGCCAGGAGGTCAGATGGTAAACAAAGACTATTTTCTGAGCGTTATGCAGTGTTTGAAAGAACAAATAGGACATAAAGGAAAATTCGCGGCGACAACTGACATCAATTCCTAAAAGTGCCTACAAAAAATGCTTTGATGATCGGATTATTTGTTGGCATAAATGTATAATTTCAGAAGGGGCCTACTTTGAAGGCGATAAAATAAAATTGGATGAATAATTCATTTTTTGTGCTTTATTGACCAATTCCCAGAACTTTGACACATTAGTATGCATTATTTTCAATCAAAATAATAACAATGAATTATTTAGTATCAGCATTCACTACTTGCATACATTGTTTATAGCAGCTTGGAACATGATGGAAAGGTGTGCAATTAGCACACTATATATGCGAGGCACAAACTATCAAATGCAGAATTTGAGTGGTGGAGATATAGCTTGATGTAAACAATAGTCTCTAAGACATGTTCCATTATATTTTTTTGTAAACAAGCAAAACTTGAGTGATTTAAAATGTAAATGTTCAACTATGAACTGCTTTCATGTTTTTGAAACAGAGTAAAATTTTAGTTTGGGGTGTCGGGAGTATTGTCTTGCCACCATTAAAAATTTAGTTTCCAAGGTAATTCATGAAGTAACACCAAATGAGAACTCCGGAATCCAATAGACTGTACTAACTGCCACAAAATTTTAATTGGTAACATGGAAAGAATTTTAAAATATAAGATTGAAGGAACGTCTTGGTGATCTCAAATTCCAAGGTAATTCATGAAGTAACACCAAATGAGAACTCCGGAATCCAATAGACTGTACTAACTGCCACAAAATTTTAATTGGTAACATGGAAAGAATTTTAAAATATAAGATTGAAGGAACGTCTTGGTGATCTCAAATTCAAACTAAGTGGATAAATCAGCAGATGTTTTAGAGAACACAAAAAGGAGAATACATTTGGTTAAAGAAATAAACAATGCAAATAAGTGGGATATTTGGGAGAAAATTTAGAGTAATGACCAATTAATTTAACATCAAGATATTCAAGTTTCTAAACTCTGCACCAGAGCTACCTCATCTGGATAACACTTTGAATATGGCAGTGGCAAATAGTTGATATGTCCAAGTAAAACTGGGTAAGTATCTGAAACTCAATAATTAAGAATCTTTGCAGCTTCATTGTTTGAAAATTACAAAGTAATTTAATTTTCAATGTAAAAGATTATTAGAAAAAACTATACATAAATTAAAAATATGTCAAATAATATATAAAAGTTCTCAACAAGCACTTCCTGAGTATCAATGGAAAGAGTTTGTTTCATTATGGGACATGACTGTCAAAACACCTGCACAAAACTGAAATTATTTCATCTTCAGTGATGTCCAATAAATTGCAAAATACTGGGCATTAGTAAACAATAGTATTCTAATGGGCATGCTTTGAGATCACTATGGTTTTTCTCCAGTCTTTGCAGTTTCTGCGGTAGGAATGGTGTGAATGAACTCTTCTTGCAAACAAAAAATTTATTTCTTCAATAATACTGTGCACCAAAAGTATGAAACCAGTCTTAGCTTTTACATGGATGCACAATCTGTAATAAACAATTCTAATGCCAGTTTCTGCTTTTACAGATTTTGCTATAATAGATCCAGACTAATGCCCCTTTTGAGTGAACATAAAAATAAATTGTCACTCAAAACTCTTATTACAATGCTTGTAAACTGCTTATATCACTTAGTTTCATTTTACTCATTTTTGAAGTGTGCAAACAAATTTACTCTTTTTTCAAGAAATATTTTATGAAATAAAAGTACTCAAGCAAAGGAAAATAAGCATACTAGTTATAATCTCTAATTATGCTATTTAACAAAAACTGCAACTGCAGCTGAAATGTCATTTTATAAATGCATTTAGTTTCCAGGAATGCAAGATTCTTGTCATGGTCCATTTTCATCGGCCATGAGTGACCATAGATATCTTCTAGATTCATAATGTTTTTACTAGAGATCAACACTTTATGACAAGTGGGAAATCTAAATTTCATAAATTAAAAAAGTGAGAAGCTTCAGAAAATGTTAAGAGCGCCAGAATGCAAATTCTTGGCAATACTGAATATTGAGGAGAAAGTATTGTGATTTCAACAGGAGAGAGACAGAAGAAGCAATTTGCAATATTAAATCTCAGATTATTAATTTAGCAAGAGTTCTTATTTAGATCTGATGTCTTAATTAAAATGAAGCACATAGTACAAACTAGTTTATTATGGTAATAGCATAACTTTCAACAATAGTTATAGAAGTATTGTTATTTGCCCATTTATTCCTGTATGGCCTAGATTAGCTCCAGGCCACATGAATTCCAAAAAGATTAGTTCAATTAATTAAAATAACAAAGAAATAGTATTTGGTGTACTTACAATGTCATCGATCTTGAGAATGCTGCGAACAGTTTCAGACGCCAGTGTTATAGCACTAATAGATACCAGCAAGGGCTGAACCACATTCTCCTCTAGGATATTTGTAATGGCTCCCTAAATTCAAAAGCGCAGCATTAATTATGTAAAACCAATTTTCTAAATTCTATTAAAGGATCTTAATAAGATTAGGTATATGACCAACTCATAATTCTGTAGCCACTTTGGGCACTGTGCAACTAGCTAAAGTAATTGTTTAGTGTGGAGATCCATTTGGGTCATATATTGAGGTTTTATTTACAAACTAAAGCTGAAAAATCTTGATTTTCACATGCCTTTCTCTACATCTCTGCAACAAATTATTGTTAAAAAGCTTATGCTTCTATTTACTTTATGCTAATCGAGAAAAAATTAGCAGAAATAGTCTTATTACTTGCTTCCTTGTAAGTAGAAGTGAAATAAGGGAGTATAAGTTTTTCAAAGCTGAAACTAAAAACAAGGAATAACTTAAAAACGATTAACTCCAAGAAAAAAATGTATACAACATAAATTGTGTGTTTTAATGTGCTCTACATTTTTTGTGTGGTAAGATTTCGTCCATCTCTTACAGTTTAGCAGTTACGCAAAATTCCGTAAAATTCATTCAGAATAAAGTAGTCTTCAGAGGCTATTCCCAGAAAATTCAAGATATAAATTTTATTTGTCAAGTAAATATCTTAAATATACAAGATTTAAACAAAATAGTTAAGCCATTTTTAAGAAGATCAAATTTTTTTAAAAAAGTTCCATGTAAAGGGTAGTTTGGAGTGGGGGAATTTTCTTGAAAATCGTGTCGCATCCTTGGAAGATAGCAAACTTAAATACCATTCAACATCTTTTTGTTTTTGAGCTATACTGTCCACAGGCACGTACGTGTGTTTGTGTTTGTGTGTGTGTGTGTGTGCGTGGACAGTATAGCTCAAAAACGAAAAGGCCGTTAAATACAAAACTTGGTATTTAAGTTTGCAAGGATGCGACACGATTTTCTCAAAAATGGCTCTAAGTATTTTGATTAAAATACGGTATATTAAAGATATTTACCTGACAAAACATATGTATATCTTGAATTTTCTGGGAACAGCCTCTGAAGACTACTTTATGCTGGATGAATTTTGCGGAATTTTGTATAACTGCTAAACCGTAAGAGATAGACATAAACTATACACAATAAATGTAGAGTACTTTAATGCACATAATTTATGGTATATAAATTTTTTTTTTGTGGAGTTGATTATTTTTGAGAGATTCCTTGTTATTGGTTCAGCTTTAAAGAACTTATACTTTTCTCATACAGGAATTTGTCAACTCCTGTCCATAGAAACAAAGGAACTTTAGTCACATAGCAACCAGTTTTTGACTATACCTTTTACTTATGGTGCTCCCTTATTTTGCTTCTACTTACATGGAAACAATATAACTATCTAATTCAAAATCTTCTCGGGCTTCTAGCCCGAGAAGATTTTGAATTAACACGTCGCCAGGAAAGCTTTAGTTCTTAAAATATAACTATCTGCTAATTTTTCTCAATTAGCATGAAGTAAATAGAAGAATAAGATTAGATTTTTCATAGTATTTTGTTCTGCAGTGTTTAACACCTGAATAGTAAAGTTAGCCTTTCGTTCTATTTAATAATTTGATTTAATCTAATTTTAACACCTGATTCTATGATATAAACATTTTTAAGTAGCTGATAGCTCTCATGGACTGGTTTTGCTTTAGCCCTCAGATGATATATATATATATATATATATACATACAGGGTTACTACAAAAGAAATAGACAACTTCAACTGCCTGTAAAACAAAAACTATTAGAGATAGCAAGCTAATTATTTTGGAGGTATGTTCAGAAACTCTCTAAGTTTCGTTTGTTACTATTGTTAACGCTGTAGAGTTTTGTTTGTTGTTGCAGAAGCTGAAATGTCAGAAAATCCTGTGGAAAAGGCATATTGCGTGTTGGAATTTGCTAGAAAGCAATCAGCAACTGTTGTCCAACGACATTTTAGAAAACACGTTACCACAAAACGCCACCGACTACACAGTCAATCTACGACTGGTATAGAAAATTCGAGACAGCGGGATGTTTGTGCAAAGGGAAGAGCTCGGGAAGAACAAGAGTTTCGGAAGAAAACATTGAACGTGTTCGTTTTGCCTACACAAGAAGCCCACAGAAATCGACATCTAGGGCAAGCATGCAATTACAAATTCCACAGCAAACTGTATGGAAAATCTTGCGGAAGCGACTGCACATGATGCATTACAGATTACAGATGTTGCAGTTTCTGAGTGAAGAAGATAAGGTCATACGGCGTGACTTTTGCATCGACATGTTGCGACATGATGAAGGCGATGCTGGTTCTTGTGAGCGCATCATTTCATTTTTGTGGTAACGTGTTCTAGAATGTCGGACAACAGTTGCTGATTGCGTTCTAGTAAATTTGCCTTTTCCACAGGATTTTCCGCCATTTCAGCTTCTGCAACAACAAACAAAACACTACAGCATTACCAATAGTAACAAACGAAACTTTGAGAGTTTCTCAACATACCTCCAAAATAATTAGGTTGCTATCTCTTAATAGTTTTTGTTTTACAGGCAGTTGAAGTTGTCTATTTTTTTTGTAGTAACCCTGTGTGTATATATATATATATATATATGCAGACTATGCAAGTCGAACCGCTATTTGCCATTGAAACAGCCTCTATCTGAGGCTAGAAATATGCTGTTGGTGGCTCCATCTCGCCTGTGGCTTAGGTTGGGAGGGCCTAATTGATGGTATGACATACCTGGATGATGATGATGGGACAAGTAGAAGCACCTAGTGTGTGATACTTGTTTTGTAAATATTTTAAACATATTTCTTATACTATTCAACTAATATTGTATTCTGAACAGCGATTTTGGCATTATATAAAGGAAGTCAAGAGGCACATACTGGCCCTTAAATACTGATAACTTACAGCCCAATATTCATAGGTCCACATCATGACCAGAAAAGAACATGACTGATGTGCTGTTAATATTCATATTCTGCTGTAGTCAAATAAATAAAGAAATGGATTGACAATTTCATAAGCTATCTGCCACTGACTCATCCATTGTTACATTGCTGGTTATCTCAGACAGACTGTGATATCTGGGGTGTAATGGTGAGGGAAGTCTGTGCAAACCCATTTCTCTTCCAACAATCCTTGCTTACTAAGGAAAGCAATATTGTACACAAACCCTAGGCAAAGTTATCATTCATCACAATTTAACATTCCAGTACATAGCTTTGATCATTTGTATTAAAGAAACAAACAAAAAACTGATGTGTTCCATGATTTTCTCTACATCCCTGTAACATTTTCTTATTCTTCTACAACATGGCTTAGGCTATTAGCCTGTTCCGGCTCCAAAGTCTTGCTCGTTTCATCTTTTCCTTGGACGTACCAATTTTCTTTGTCCTTGTGGATTTAAGTGTGTGCAATTTTTGGAAGAAATTATCCTTAAAAAGCTTATTCATCTATCTACTTCATGCCAATCAGTTAAATGTTAGCAGAAATTGTCTTTATTACTTGCTTCCTTGTGGTAGAAGAAAAATAAGGGAATACACTACTCTAAAACAATAATCAAATCTTTTGAAAGCTGGTTGCCATGTGGTTGAAATGTTTCTTTGCATGGCCAGAAGCTTACAAATTTGCGTATGAGAAAAGTTCTAAGTATTTTAAAACAAACTAGTAACAATATATAAAAAGCTTCACTCAACGATAAAAACAAACACAGCAGAAATTGCGTGTTTTAACGAGATGTACTTTCTTTGTGTAGCAAGTTTTTGTCCATCTCTTACAGTATACCATTTATGCAAAATTCGTCCAGAATAAAGAGCTCTTCAGATGCTATTACCAGAAAATTTAAGAGTGTTCACACACAGGGACCTTTTTCTAAAAATGCTTTTTCTGGATATAGGGGACCCTAAAACGTGTATTTTTGGTGAAATCTCGATATAAATTTGTTGGGTGAAATGCAATACCTTCCCTATATATTATATGCATAGTATGTCTAAAGAAAGTAAAAAAATAAATGAATGATCACTAAAGCCTGAATATCCATGGAACAATGCAGTGATATATTTAAAAATATTCACAGGACATAAATGCTTGTTGAAACATTTGCTCAAGATTAAAATGGCTTATTCTTTAATTTGTCGATCAATGGACCAGTATCTTCAGTTCTCTTTTCAAGTACTCAATAACTCTTATACTATGTTCATTTTACTCACCTTTCGAACATTAATACCCGCTGTAATATCTCCTTGAGCATGCCGATTTCGTAATTCTGTTACTGTGGCAATTGGATTCAATCCAGCATTTTCGGCAAGTGTTGAAGGAATAACTTCAAGAGCATTAGCAAAAGCCCTGTAATGTTAACCACAAAAATAATAAAATTTCACCGGGGTCAATAATTTCAAGGTTGTACACAAGATGTTATGTAGAATTAAAACAGATAAAGAAATTAAGGATAGAGAAACCCAAGTTTTGTAACATGGCATTTGTAACTGGGGCTTATTTGACAAAGCCAGTGTATCAATTTTTTAATTCATTATTAGTTTTCTCAAACTTTATCTAAAATAACATTTATAAGAAATATCTACTCATAAGAGCCCCTACCCCTCCTTGTAATTTCATAAGAACGTTTATAATAAGGTGCAAACCCCAATGTTTCCACGTTCATAAATTTTCAGGAAATGAAAAAGAGCAATTATTACATATCTAATTCAATCAAACATGGACAAAATCGTTAAAAATCTTACGTGTCGCATCCCTGGAAGATACTAAACTTAAATACCAGGCTTTTCCATTTAACTTGAAACTTCTTTTGTTGTGGGTAATTAGTATTCGTACATATAAAAGGTAATCCTTAATATCATATCAAAATAATAATTTTTGTTGTATTCAGTATGATGTAATAATTGTAATATTTGCAAACCAGCAAATATTATTTTAAAAAGAAATTGAAACACTGTCTTTGGCATGTTAACTGCTTGCTATGGCCGTTGATTGGTTGCAAAGATATGTAACAAAATGTTTCTCACAGCCATGAGGAAATAACAGCATTTGAATCTCAATAGCGGGAAAAGTGCATCTTAACCACTTAACTCCGGTTAGAGCAACCGGTAGAAACGGGAGATCTGTGCTTCAAATTCTGGCTATGACATTGAATTTTGCAGTCCGACTCTACCTATCCAGTTTATTGACAGTTTTAAACATGACAAAGAATATTAGTTGGTTTTTGTAACACAAAACAGCACTTGGCAATTACAGGACTGATTTTCATAACACGTGTTTTCATTATCAACCCTTAATTCTGACTTAAAGGTTGAAAATGGAAATATGTGTTCCCGAAACCAACTGTCACAGTTGTGCAAAATTCATCCAGAATAAAGAGCTCTTCAGATGCTATTTCCAGAAAAAGATATTTAAGATATAAATTTTGTCATGTAAATATCTTTAATATATGGCATTTTAATCAAAATAATCCTCATTTTTCGTGAAATGTGGAAATATTAGGGTTTACATCTAAGCACCTCATATTTTAGTTCATGCTGTTTAAGCTTAACTGATACCAACCAAGTAATGCGTCAAAAAAAAAAAAAAAAAAAAAAAAAAAAAAAAAAATATATATATATATATATATATATATATATATATTAACTGAAAAGCAATGGTCTCTTATGGCAACATTACATTTGATAAGTTAGTTAAAATGACATTTAATGTCATTATAATTATTAATAATTATAACTGAGCATATTGCACAATATCAAAGTATGAGAAAAAGGATGATGATAAATCCTACTTGTGCCTCATTTAGTGTTGCCCTGATATTAAAGATAAACTTTTTAACTTAAACTGGAATGGTAGAATAATTCAAAAGAAATACTAAATTCCCTGCACACCTCATTTACTGAATAGAATTTAACATTTCACATCTTTGTATATTTCCATTTCCCTGTTTTATGACCTTTATTAGCCAGTGTTGACAAGATTTTATGTTATTCAAAGTTTTATGGTTACAAAGCTCAAACAATCACCCTATAACTTTTAACACAAAGAATTGTATCTAGATGTAGTAAAATATGCTACACTACACTAATACCTTTAAAAAACTGTCAATATACCTAGTATGACAGAACTTTTTGAAATCCTGTACAAAGAAATGGTTTTAATTATATGAGGGTCACAAAGAAAGTTTTGAGGTATGCATAAACCAAGGTTGATCAATTTAAACGGATTGCACCATTGGATAGCCACATTTTTTGCGAGTGTAAACATGTATCAGTTTCCCTCTCCCCTTGCAGTCTACAGCGCAAGGTTAACAGCCTTTAGTGTAGCATCAGTTGCTTGCCAGCATGGAGGTGGAAAGAGAGCACTTTCATGCAATGGTTTTATATGATTTTAAAATGGGTCTAAATGAGACCCAAAGTCTTGAGCACTTACAACAGGCTTTTGGGGACCTTGCTCTGTCCCGTGTCACAATTTTTCGAAGGTTTCAAGAATTTAAAAGAGGCTGGACTACATTAAATGATGTTAGGAGTGGTCCTCCATCTACAGGCAGGGACTGAAGAAAACGTAGCTGCTGTGGAAAGAATGGTTCGTGAAAACAATCGTGTGGCATTTAAGGAAATTGAGGCAGGTATGTAGATTGGATCGCCAGCAATTTTGAAAATATTGCACGACTATCTTTGCGTGAGGAAGGTGATCTGCAAACGTGCACCCGCGTTGCTGGCCAGATTCGATGGAGGAAATTCTCGGTCAGTTTCCGACATTGTCACTGGTGATGAAACTTGGATTTAGCAGTTTGACCCTGAGACTAAGCTGTGTGGATCTTTCCGATGACGATCTTCCAATGAAAATGAAGCAGCATCGAGAAGAAAATGGTGGGTACCATTCCACTGGTGGAACAAAAGACAGTTACTGCGCACTTGTACACAACAATTTGGTTAACACAAGTTTTTGAGAAGCTTTGTGAATTGTGGCCAAGAACAGAACCGCGAGGAATTCTGCTCCACCACGACAATGCCCCTGTGCACATAGCCAATGCAACGATCCAGTTTCTGGAGTCCACAGAGGTGAAGTTGATGACTCATCCATTGCCCCTACAATCCAGATTTGGTTCCATGTGGTTTCTTTTTAATCCCCACAGTGAAAAATTGCAAGCATGGAACAAGGTTTTCGAACCCTGAAGAAGCTGTTGCAGCATTCTGAAGTGAACTTTTATACCTACATGAAAATGAGTGGCAGGAGTGCTTTCAAAAGTGATTCAAATGAGAAAGTGCATAGTGTGGTGCTAAATACTTTGAAAAGCTTCGGCATTTAAAATGATATTATCCAGTTTAGTTTTTGTGTATTTCACAACTTTCGTAGTGACCCTCTTAGAGTCCAAGAACTGATCAGCAAGTGGAGCTTCCATGCAGTAATGCATTTCTTACTTATATATGGTGGACTTTGTGACTTATGTGTTTTAACAATTGAAAATTTGTTGAGTCGATTTTGTAACACATCACTTACTTTTTATTTTGGAAAACATGTTTCAGAAGTCATGTGCTTCCATTGTTAATTCCTTTGGTCGACTGCTGGCATTGCTTGCTGTGGTGGTTGTCTGTCCCCGGTGGTGGTTTAATGAACCTCCGTATCAGTAGGTTGCCTGGCGGGATTTCAAAATTGAAAACGTGGTTCTTGTTTTTCCAAACATAGGTGTTTTCCCAAACTTTTAATTCTGTCTTCCTTGTGATGTTTTTGAGTACTTTTGGGCTTCTATTTATGGTGTGTTTCTCTTTCCAAAAATTCCAAGCTACCACAGATTTGTCTTCTTGTTTGAGTTTAATATTTCTATGGTGTTCTTTTGCTCTTGTTTTTATATTTCTTTTTGTTTGGCCCATGTAGATTTTTTTAGTCATTGCAACTTAACTGATATATTCCTGGTTTGTTTTCTTGTGGGTATCGTCTTTTAATTTAGAACTTAAAATGTTTTTTATGGAGTAATTGTTTTTTGGGGCTAGAACGATGATATGTCATTTGAAGATCCTCTGGAATTTGTAGAAAATTGTAGGGAACTTCTTGTAGATCTTTGTTTTCTTTCTGGTTTTGAGTGAGTGTACTGACTTCTTTAATTCTCTTCCTATTTTTGGCCTTAAACTTTTTTGTACACCAGTTCTGATCGGAATCCATTCTCTGCAGCTATGTCAACCAAAGAAATTGACAATGGAAGTACATGGCTTTTTACACATGTTTTCTGAAATAAAAATGTATTTCTTCTTGATATTTATAAAACCTTCCAACATATATTAATATTATTCTTTGATAATCCCAGCTGATGTTTCAAGTTATGTTACCTCAGTTACCTTGGGGTTGCCATTTATACCATTTATTTTAATTCTTTTTTACACTGTTTTGCAATCTAAATATATATCTATCTTACCTGAAACAGTATGCATTCACACCTGTGATGAACTGGGCATATTGTGATAGTTTCAAGCTCAACTCTGTTTCTGGAGCTCCTCCTCCAGCAATAAGAGCCCTAAGAAAAGAATACTATAAATGCATTAGCAATTCGGTAACAATTACAAATACATTATAAATGCCTACAATATTATTCTTGCAAAGATGCCCAATGTTTCAACTTCAATAACTTATTAGATATACTTCATGCCTGATGTAAAATGAGCACATTTTGAACTGAAAAATAAGCAACTGTGTAAGCCAGTAACTTAAAAGCCAATATTGCATCTTATAGTAATATAAACTTAAAAAAATTTGATGTGTTCCATTCACATGACTTTCTCTATATCTCTGCAACAAATTGTAGTTAAAAAGCTTATGCTTCTATTTACTTCATGCTAATTAGCAGAAATAGTCTTATTACTTGCTTCCTTGTAAGTAGAAACGAAATGAGGTAGTTCCATAGGTTAAAATGACAGCCAAAAGCTGGTTGCTATGTAACTGAAGTTCTTTTGTTTGTATGGACAAGAGTTAAGAAATTCCTGTATGAGAAAAGTATTAGTTTTTCAAAGCTAAAACGAAAAACCAGGAATATTTTAAAAATGATCAACTCCACAAAAAAATGTATAGGACATAAATTGTGTGTTATCGTGAGCTACATTTTCTGTGCAGTAAGTCCCCCCCCCCCAATCTCTTACGGTTTAGCAGTTATGCAAAATTCCATAAAATTCATCCAGAATAAAGTAGTCTTCAGGGGCTATTCCCAGAAAATTCAAGATATACATTTTATTTGTCAGGTAAGTATCTTTAATATACAATATTTTAATCAAAATTGTTAGAGCCATTTCTAAGAAAATCAAAATTTTCAAAACTTTGTCCATGTAAAGGGTAGTTTGGGGTGGGGGGATTTTCTTGAAAATCTTTGTATCGCACCCTTGGAAGATACCAAACTTAAATACCAAGTTTGGGCTTTAACGGTCTTTTCGTTTTTGAGCTATGCTACCCACAGACACACACACACACACATGGACATTTTTCTAAAAAGGCTTTTTTTATATTCAGGGAGTCTCAAAACGTGTACCAAAATTTTGGGTGCAATGCAATACCTTCTCTATACACTATGTACATAGTTTGTATAGAGAAAGTAAAAATTTTATATGTTCCATTCACATGACTATTTGGCAAAAGAATTCTTATAAAAGCTTATTCTTTCATCTCTTCATGCTAATATTAGAATAGTTTTATTTTATTTTCTTGTAAGCAGAAGGGAAATGTTAGATACACTAACATATAAGTCAAATCTTTTTAAAGCTGCTGCAACAAAAGAGATGTGAAAAGAGTAATGCTTCTCCATTTGAGAAAAATGTAAGTATTTTAAAATTGAAACCAATAACCAGGAACATATCAGAAATGGTTAACTCCATAAAAGATTTGCATACATGACAGAAATTGTGTGTTTTATGGATCTACATTTCTCTGTGCAGTAAAATTCTTCTATTATGATGTTACCAGCTGTGCAAGTCCTCCAATATAAAGAGGGCTTTAGAGCCACTATTGCCAAAAAATTCAAGATATACATTTTATTGGTCATGCAAATATCTTTAATATATGGTATTTTAATCAAAATCTTTAGTCATTTTTGAGAAAAATTAAAATATTGAAAATGTTTTCCATGTAAAGGGTGGATTGGGGTGAGGAGATTTACTTGAAAATTGTTATGCCACATCCTTGGAAGATACTTAAAGCTCAGAACTAAATTTGGTGATATTCTGACAGATAGCAGCAACACGGAGGCAAGCATTGTGTTTATCATGAAGGGCACAATGTTGCTTCAAAGTTTTAATGTAGGCTGCAGCATTCACAGTGGTCCTGTGTTCAGCAAAGTCCACCAATAAAACACTATGCACATCCCAGAACAGTTACAAGCATTTTCCTAGCAGATTGAGTCACTTTGAATTTTTTCTTTACTGGGGAACCAGTATGTTTCCACTTCATACTTGCCGGCTTTGTTTTGGGCATGTAGTGCTATGCCCACAACTTACCACTACTGACGATTGCTTTCGTTAAGTCATGCCCTTCTGTGGTGTACCATGTTAAGTGATCCAAGCTTATCATCATTCACTGGCCCTTGTGGTTGTCTGTCAGGTCCTTGGCACCAAGCAAGCACTAATTTTACAAATTTTCAACATGTCAAAAACAATATCATATACTGCACCATAGGAAATGCCGAATTGTTGTAATAAGGTTTGCAGTTGCACATGCCAGTCGTTCAAAATTGCTGCCTGAATGCCTCAGACATCCTGTGGGGTTGCAGCTGTTACTGGCCTCCCTCTTGGAAGAATGCACTTCACCTGGAGACATTGCTACACGCCACATATGTCCCTATGAATTGTACTTAGTTTATGCCCTTTGGCCCACACCTCTTTGCCATTCACATGTGGATGATAGTAGCATGCATGCAATCTTTATGGCGTAGTTTATACTTCTCTTGCTAGAGCAATCGTCTTTATACTTTTCGCTTCAGTTTGATAAAAACACTGATATTTCTGATATTGGACAGATGTGTTTATTTATTAGATTGGTCTTTCATGATTTTACAGTTAAAGAGGAATTTGTAAACATGCTGCCATTTCATGAACGTACTAGAAGAGAAATCATTTAATACACTCCTGAAAGTAACATTCCACTCTCTAAACTTGTTGCTATAACAGATGGGGTATCTTCAATGACTGGAAAGAATAGATTTCTTGCTCTTTGTGCAGTTTCTGGATCTTTCTATGATTCATTTCTAAAATTTCTTTCTTATCACTATATCATCCACCAAGCTTTATTAGCACAGGTTTTGAATTTCGACCATGTCATGAAAATTGTAATTTGCGTTGTAAATCTCATCAGGTAATATTCTACATGTTACCAATTGTTCAGAATTCTTTAAAATATAACATATTCTGAGCATGGTGACAAGTTTTCGTGCAGACTTATGGAAGCTTAGAAGGGGGAACACTTTGGAACAATTCTGCAGTCTTCTGGATGAGACAAGAGATTTTCTGAAATCATCGTCTGAATAATATAGTGTCAAAAATTTGATGGGATACCATGGCTACTTGAATAAGTTTCTTGGCAGATATCACCTCAAAATTAAATGAGCTAAACCTTGAATTGCAAGGGAAAAATCACAGCAATTCAGCCATGATAACTGCTGTAAATGCTTTTCAGAGGAAACTAACTTGTGGATTGTAAATTTAAAAAGAAATTCCCTATCACAATTTCCAAATTTGAAATCAATTATGGAAACCGTAAACATTGGTGAATGAGATGTTCTATCTTTTGCCAAACATCTTAAAATTCTAGTCACAGAATTTAGTTTCAGTCTTATGCAGTGATTATGTTTATCAATAACCCATTCACTTCACTTGACTTTACTGAAGTTGGAGGTAGGATATATGAGATCTTTAGAAATTGTAATCTTGAAGAATTAAATATGGGAAATTACATCTTAAGAAGATATATCTTTGAAATAATGTTTATCAAGTTCAAGCAATTTCTGGACTATGATGGACAGGAATAAATATCCCATCATTGGTAGTGTAGCTTTAAAAATTTATTCTTTTTTAGTTTGACTTATCTTTGCGAGGTCATATTTTCATGCATGAGCATCATTCAAGAACAAGTACCGATTCAGTTTGACAGACTCGCATCTAGATGACGTATTAAGAGCAACTTGTTCCAGCTACACACTGGAATTTTCTGCACTTACAGTGAACATACCCTGCAAAACTATACAATTATGTAGTTAGAAACCTATGCAATTTTAATTGTAATTTCTTGATATACTTTTATACTGGTACATTGGTGGTGATAAAAATAGTGGTTACAATGGTGGGGGCACATGACCCTCATTAAGTGTGTGTTAAATGTGCCCGAGAAAATGGGAAATGTGCAACAACTGATTAATAGCATTAAGTTCCTACTTGAAATTGTTGCATGGTTCTCTGCATTGTATGTTTAATTTAGATAGGGATCATTTCCACGTGCTATTCCCAGTTGCAGAGTTTTGCCTCAAGACAAGTTCTATAAAAACAACAGAAACTTATAATTCATTGCTGAATAGCTCACTGGCAAATTGTACAAGTTATTTCTGTCAAAATAGGTCTAAGAATGTTTCCAATGCTAACTCCACTTGTTAGAAATATATCTAAAATCAATTATAAAGCATGTGGTTTTAAACTGACATCTTAAAAGCACATGTCAACAAAACAAGGTAAGCAATCAAAAGTACCACACAAAAATAGAGAATCAGAGCTAGGATCAAATTCAAGTTGCTTTAATTTTATTTTATTATTGGTAAATGGAAATGGTGTGTTATTTATAGATGCTCTTTAACTGCTATGGTTCTCAGCGTCCTATTCTAAATTGGGCGTGAAAGACAGTTCAATTTTGCTCAGAGACCTCTCTATCAGACTTGAGGTTCTTTTACGTGCCATAAATCTACGACACGGGACTAACGGCTTTACTTTCCTTCCAAAGGAAGCCATGGTAAGGATTTTTACACCAAAAAAAAAGCCATTGTCCTCAACCAAGTTTGAACCCGCAACCTTGGGTATATGAAGTCAGCATGGTAATCATTTCACCATGGAGGGCGACTTTATTATTGTTCCACCTTTAACTACAAACCCCTTGCACAGCAGGCAGGTGTTCTCCCGATTAAGCTATCAGGCCAGCCCTTGCTTTTATCTATTTTATTTCATCAATTACAATACTGGCTAATTCACTGCACTGTAAAATGAAACATGCATGTATGTAATAAAAGGGGGTGCTTAAAGGCTCAGTAATTCAAATGCTATCATTGTAAACCTCAAATGGGTTGTATGAACACTGGAGAGCATCACTGCCCTAAGCATAACTTATGTTTATAATAGTTCTACTGCTCAAATCAGTTGCAAGTAACTTTACCTTTTTACTTTATTAAGCCTGTGTGTACAAGTACTAAGTGGATAGAGAGGGTATTGTATTTCACTAAAAAATTTGATACCAAGATTTCAGCAGAAATATATATATTTTGAGGTCACCCGAGTCCGAAAAAAGAATTTTTAGAAAAAGGTCCACATGTGTGTATATGTCTGTGGACAGGATATCTCAAAAAAGAGACCAAACATCTATTTGGGGCCTAAAATTTGTAATCAAAATTTTCATGAAAGTACTGTCTTTAAAAAATCATATTTTAAACACATGTGTCTGGGTACTTTTCACAGTTCAGTTCATACAGTCTAGCATCAAGATAAAAAATTTCCTTTCCAGCAAAATGGGAAGGCTTTAGCAGAAATGATTTTATATGTTCTTGTGTTTAGAACAACTTAGAAAGTTTGTTTCCGTTATATTTTTTTCCCTTGTTTATCATGCAGCATTTCTCTGCATAACAAAGCACGAGTTACTGTAAATACTTGTTTCATGCCAACTGCATGGAGACAACGAACAGCTTTTTGGCAAACTAAAGTCCTTTTTGCCCTAACCATTACAAAATAATTAAGATTACTACATTTTTTTCTGTTCATCCATAATAGGCTTATGTGATCTGCATTACTTGATATGTACTTCAATATAACTACGTAAATACAAATCTTGAGCATTTTTGTTGGAAAGATTCAGAAATGCCAGTGAAAATATTGATCTTTTCACTGTCACTAATTCTCTCAAAATACTTATGGCAGCTATAACAAAACGAAAATTAAGTTTTATAAACAGGTCATTGCAACATTTTTAAAATTTTAATATACTGTAAATGGTATGTATTAAAAATATTGTTTTGTACTATAACAGTTCATGGGAAATGATACTAAAACAAAATACCTGCAATCTTCTCTGCTTCTGTTTTCTTTGATAGGCTTGCCTTCGTAATTAGTAGAACCTGGATTTTTATGTAATTACATACTTTAAATCCTGCATAATATTTCAATGAGAATTAAAAATGTTGGCAAATTACGTCATTTGGGACTCCCTTGCAAATTTTTATTTTACATTTTTTTTATTTACATATTTTAATGATGTTACATAAAACATACGTATTTTCTGGGTTTCATTACAATTTTTTAAAAAATATTATAGTCACATTATGAATTAATTTTCTGGTGGAATAAAATACCTTTTTACTTTCTCTACACGAACAATGTACATAGTGCAAAGATAAGGTATTGTATTTCACCAAAAAATTTGATACCAAGCTTTCATCGGAAAGATATGTTTTGAAACCTCCTAAAATAAGGAATTTTTAGAAAAAAGTAAATGTTTTGAAACCTCCTGGAAGGAAAAAAAAAAAAAAAACACACACACACACACACATTTTTAGAAAAAAGTGTGTGTGTGTGAACACGATAGCCCAAAAACGAAAAGTCAGTATTTAAGTTTAGTATCTTCCAGGGATGCAACATGAAGATTTTGAGAATAATCCCCCCACCCCAAACTACCCTTTACATGCAACTTTTTTCGAAAATTTTGATTTTCTCAAAAATGGCTCTGAACGATTTTGATAAAAATTTCATATATACCCGACATCTTAAATTTTCTGGGAAGAGTCTCTGAAAACTACTTTATTCTGGATGAATTTTATATAATTTTGCGTAACTGCTAAACCATAAAAGATGGACCAACACTTGCCACACAAAAAATGTAGAGCACATTAAAACACACAATTTATATTATTTACATTTTTTTCGTGGAGTTGATCATTTTTGAGTTATTCCTTGTTTTTGATTTCACCTTTAAAATAACTTATACTTTTCTCATACAGGACTTTTGTCAACTCCTGTCCATACAAACAAAGGAACTTCAGTCACATAGCTACCAGCTTTTGATTATCACTTTAACCCATGGTACTCCCTTATTTCGCTTCTACTTACAAGGAAGCAAGTAATAAGACTAGTTCTGCTAATTTTCTCAATTAGCATGAAGTAAATAGAAGCCTAAGCATTTTAACAACATGTTGGAGAGATGTAGAGAAAGTCATGTGAATGGAACACAACAGACTTTTTACTAAAAAATCCTGTTTGTTCAGATTAATGAAAGCTAGTTTTAAAACCTCATTTAGATCCTAAAATTTTACTACATAAGCTGAAATTTAAATTTCATGGAATTACTTGTTGTGGTCTTGGAAAACTCATTGTGTTTAGAGTCATCATTTATTTAGAGTACACTCAGGTTGTGTCCCACAGTTATAATCATTGTTTTCCAAGTTTAATGTCCAGTGGGAAGTAGTATATAAAGTGATTAAAGTTTAACCGCACATAACATACCTCTGTTTAACCAGACATCTAATAACACACAGGGCATCATGAAGAGATCTCTCGGCTTCCTCTAGAACCAACTTGTTACTTCCTCTAACAAGGACAGTAACTGTGTGACCTGGATTTTGAATACCCGTTATCTGAAACAAATCATTTTAATGTAATACCTCTCACTATGTTAGAGAAGTTTGTCAGCATGTACAAATGAAAAACTCATAATTATTTCTTCATCATTTTCATTCAGAAGGTGTCCTAAGGTTGTAATCATTGTTTTTCATATAATTTAATTATTTTTTAACTAACAACATACTCTCAAGCATTAAAAAATATTAAAAAGTTTCAAAACTAAAGCTAGTTTAATGTAACAGTTAATTTATAACAGATTGGTAGTTTCACTGAAAATCATTTCTATAAACATTCCTTAACACATTGAAGCCCTGCGTTTCGGTAGTTGAAGTGCCAAGAAACCCAGGGTTTTTACGCCTACGTTTGAGTTATTATTTACAGCACATCAATTAAATCTGCCGAAAAGTATTGGGTAATCTAAAAGTATGGCATTCAAGGATTTCTTAACAAGAAAATAGTCAATTTCTATATTAATTTTTTTTTTAATTTACAAGTATCAAATATGAGTTTGAAAAAAAAAATGTAAAGCTGCTTACACGCCATTTATTCAAAGTTCGAAAAACTCTCCCTCAGAATCAGAATTTTCCACAGCTTCATTTGTATCCTGAATTTCAGCTTCAGTTCATAGAAATTGAGGAAAATGCAGCATTTTAACATTTGAGACCACAAATGTAACAGATCACCCACCTTCAAAGAAAATGGCGCAACTACCTGACAGCAGCCAATATTACTAAATCTCCTAAAATTCATAATAGTTGACTAAAGCAAGGACAGATGGCAGCACAAATCAGACAAACGATAACTGATGTATATTCTTTGCCGCATAGCCCAAGACCGAGTTACGGTTGTGGAATTGAATTAAAAGTGTTATAAATACCTGCCCGAGCTATGCTCGGGCATGGGTCTCATGAACATTTCAATGACCCAAGCAATACTCAGGCTTGGGCTCCAATGTGTTAAAATATCTTCAGCTCTGTATGCATATAGGCTTTAAAAAAATCTTATATCAAGGTACAAAAGTAAAATTAATCATGGTGCAACTTTGCCAAGATTTTAAATTCATTCTATAAATTTATATTACACAACAATTATATGCTATATTACTGAGGGAAGACCATAAAAAATTGTGCATTTGCTATGGTTTATTTTTTCCAGTACTAGTAGAAGGAAAGCGATGACACTTCCAAGGTTCCACATAGTGATCTCCCTTGATGCCACATGGTTATGAAAGGCGGCAAGTAAGCGGAGGAACACATTCTGGGTTTGTTACAGGAGGATAAATTCATCTGATGAAAAGGTTCTAGTTACAGATTGTAAACTACTACAGCTATCCACTTGAAATTTGGCAGAGTTATTTAGCACAATGGTTTACAATTACATGCTTGTTACAGCACCCTGACTTTTCATAAATTTAAATAATGAACCAACATAACCTAACCTGACAGTGCAGAATATAAGGAACATTTTCTTCTTTGAATTTTTTTTGCACCTGTTCTTTACATCGTATCTAACAATTCCCTGCAAAGAAAAGTTTGCTTCTATAATTTTCTGTTTCTTAAAAAAATATTTAATTTAGGATATTAATAGCGGTGAAACAAATCTCTTCTGTATGCAAGTCAAAGTCAACACTTAAGAAAACTCTTTCTGCAGACAACTGTTCATTAATAGGAAAGAAGTACACCAAGTTTAATTTTTTTTTTTTTATCTTTGATAGTTTTTTTACGAAAATGTTCCTTATAAACAAAAAATTATTACGCTCAGAAAAACAAACTTTAAAGTTTGCAAAGCATGCCTATACAGGTTTTGAGTTTAGGTAGCTTTAAAACTCTCCAGAAACATTATCCAGATCCTCCAGCTGGTCTTCAGTATGTTTTCTCTTTAGTGAGCTCTGCTGCCTTGCCTTTTTCTAGAGTGTTTGAATTTCACGATCAGCATTAGGAATCAGTTTCCTGTCAATATCTTGGAGTATCCTCTTTCTAAATGTTCCATGCTCAAATCCAAGTTCTTTGAGTGCTTGAATTCTTCCAACATTGCCATCATTGTACACTAAAACTACACCATGAGTTGCTAGTTGCACAAACTTTCATCGAGGTTTTGGGTCTTGCCATGGATGCAGTTTTTCAATAATTCTGGATTTGCTAGAGCTCTCAACGTAGGCTTAATCCCCGCTTACCCTTTACATGGAAAAAGTTTTTAACATTTTGATTTTCTTAAAAATGGCTCTAACGGTTTTTATTAAAATGTCGCATATCTTGAATTTTCTGGGAATAGTCTCTTAAGACTACTTTATTCTGGATTATGGAATTTTGCATAAATGCTAAACCATAAGAGGTGGACAAAAACTTACCACCAAAAATGTAGAGCACGTTAAAACACACAATTTATGCGATATACAGTTTTTTCGTGGAGTTGTTTGTTTTTAAGATATTTCTTGTTTTTAGTTTCAGCTTTGAAAATCATACAGGAATTTGTGTCAACTCCTGTCCATACAAACAAAGGAACTTCAATCACACAGCCACCAGCTTTTGCCCATCACTTTAACCTATGGTACTCCCTTATTTTGCTTCTACTTCCAAGGAAACAAGTAATAATACTGTTTGAGCTAATTTTTTCTTGATTAGCGTTAAGTAAATAGAGGCATAAGCTTTTTAACAATATATTGTTGCAGAGATGTAGAGAAAGTCATGTGAATGGAACACATCAGACTTTTTTTATTGTATTTGCACTAGTCACCATATAATCCATGCGAGGCTTGGCATCTGTGGACAATCTATGAAAAATTGCCCACACTGCTTACATTCTGTCTTATAGCAGCTCCATAATATATATCTATGTTCTGAATTTCTTGATTGATGTTTGGCGGAATGAATTTCTTCCTTACTCAGCCTGCCAATTCCACCTGTACCTTTGCCATCTTCCAGATTCTTTCCTTTCATTTCTTTGGTTATTTTTGGCACATTCTCTTTAGAATATGCCCAACACATTCAAATTGTTCTATTGTTAATGAGGAACCATGTGGTTTACTTTCCAATAGCGTTTTGAAGGTACTTGAGTCAACATCTAAGTATTTTGTCTAGCATACACCATATTTTCCCTGAACAATGAAAAATTACGAGGGCTGTTCAGAAAGTAACCTCCGATCGGTCACAGTGCGGGTAGTGGGGGGAGTAGCGACGCCATCTGTGCATTCACGCACTCAGCAGGTCAGTCGGCATCAAGCCGTGGTCGAGTGAAAGTCGTACCTGCGCTAGTTTAGTGTTTGTGGCCGTTTGAAATGTGTACTGCAATAGAAAACCCCGCCAAATGTGAAGTGCGTGCTATTATAAGGTTTTTTACAGCCAAAGGATATTCTGCAGCAGCTATTCATCGTGAGCTTTGTGCCGTGTACGGACCAAGAGTTATGAGTGAAGGAGTGGTCCGTGAATGGGTACGTTTATTTAAAAGTGGACGAGAAAACCTTCATGATGAAGAGAGGAGTGGTAGACCATCATTGGTCACGGACGAACTCGTTCAGACAGTTGATGCAAAAGTTCGTGAAAACCGACGTTTCACAATGTCGGAGTTGTCTACTGATTTTCCACAGATTTCTAAGACTCTCTTGTACGAGATAGTGACAGCAAGATTGGGTTACCGTAAGTTCTGTGCACGATGGGTGCCCAAAATTCTTACCGACCACCACAAAACTCAAAGAATGGCCTCTGCATTAGACTTTCTGTCACGTTATGAGGCCGAAGGTGAACCATTGTTAAACAGAATCATGACCGGGGACGAAACCTGGATTAAGTACGTGAACCCTGAGGCAAAAAAACAATCAAAGATGTGGGCACATTCAAATTTGCCTACCAAACCAATAAAAGCCCGGCAAGATTTTTCTGCCCGAAAATTGATGGCAACGGTGTTTTGGGATGCAAAAGGGGTGTTGTTGGTTGAATTCATGGAACATGGGACGACCATTAATCAAGACGTGTACTGTGAAACACTAAAACAATTACGACGGGCTATACAGAACAAACGCCGTGGTATGCTGACTTCCGGTATCGTTTTTTTGCACGATAATGCCCGTCCTCACTCTGCTCGCAGAACAACAGCCCTTCTTGAGTCCTTCAAGTGGGACGTTGTCAACCACCCACCTTACAGCCCAGATCTGGCGCCAAGCGATTATCACCTCTTCATGCATATGAAGAAATGGCTCGGGTCCCAGCGGTTTGATGACGACGAAGAGCTCAAAGATGCGGTCACAGGCTGGCTCCAGGCACAAGCGGGTGATTTTTATGCAGAAGGAATTTCAAAGCTTGTGAACAGATACGATAAGTGCCTCAATCGTTATGGAAACTATGTAGAAAAATAGTGCAAAGATGTAGTTGTAAGATGTATATATTAAAATATTTTTATTTAACTTGGTGAATTTCTTGCAATCAACCGGAGGCTACTTTCTGAACGGCCCTCGTAATTTCATACCAACTGCCTCTAAACCTTCACTTGAACTTTGATAATTAGCTGTGCAAGATTCTATTTGAGCATTCTGTGCAATATTTGCTCATCATTTGGACATACAAAACTTTGCCTGAATCTATACTTACGACAGTTGACTTACCATAGAGGGAAGAAAACTTGCGCTTTGTCCAGGTACCATCAGCTGATATTCAGTGGAACTTGTTTTGTTTATAGAAATAGCTTCAGTCACTGCACTTGCCATTGATTTGTCACAAAGCTTATTTAGAAGCGGCCTATTTGTGTCAGTGCATCGCAGTGGTGGTGAATGCATATTCATTATTCCACACACTAAATTTGTGCCCTCTTTCAACACAATATCATACCTAGCGTTTGCTTCATAAATGTGGTTCCTGAAGTTTTAAACTCTGATATAAATCCCCAATTGTTATACTTTATACATATAACACCATACCTGTTTTCATCATACAACTTCAAGCTTTTTTGAACCACAGGAAGCACAACAGCACTATTTATTGCACGTGAAAGAATGGATAGATCAATTCATCTAAATTCTGTACAATATTCATTCTTCCTAGATTCTGCTGTCAGTACCCTTGCAAATTTTTATTTTGGAACTGTTCAACACCTCTTTTGTGGTAGAAGTAGAATGTTCATTCCTAACCTCTACAGGCAAATGTCCCTTTTTAATATTTGTTTTTTTCTTCATCTTTCTGAACACACTATCACTAAAACGAGGCATAGTGGTGTTCTTATCAAGAAAACAAATTTCAATTGCAGCACATGTTTATCCGCATAAACAAAAAGTAATTGTTTTTGCCATGGAAAACAATGTTGGTACACCTGTGCAAGCCTTCTAACCAAATGTTACCAGTTCAAAGTATTTGCAGATCAAAATAGGAAGAGAAACAGCCAGGATATGCTATTTTGCAAAATTGGGTAAAGCACACGTTGCACACCTTAGGCTCTTTAAATTTAAAACCCACTTAGAATAACACAACTACTTGGGCAAATCTTGCTTCTTGTTCCTGGAGCCCAGGACCGACTTCCTGTCAGTTAACACTTCCACTGAAATACATTTCAATTTTCCTGTTCTCATTCTGGTTACAGTTACCGTTAGTTGTGAATCAGCCTTAAGTGTTTAGAACAAGACCTTCAACTCACTGCCCTCTCATACAAAAGTAAATACCCTTCAACCCCGATGTTCAGCTCCAAGCAACGGAGGAAACTACTACAATAGCAGAAGGTGTGTAAACTTACATTTTGATACTAATATCACAAAGTTAAAGCATTTTATTAAATTGCATTTTCACTGTTGCTTATTCAACAATTACAATATTTTGTACTCCTTTATAAAGATGCCAATTTAATAGGAAATAAAACTTTCTCACTAATAATAGAAAACTTTGGTTAACTACATTCGAAACATAGCACTACACAGTGAAGTCACAAGCTCAATTGCAAATGGAGTAGAAAGAGCTAAACACTATTTTTTGCTTCACTAACCTGTTTTTTATTCAGGAACATGTTTTTGCCAATCTTCATGTGACTTCACCATGTAAGATTCCAATTTAGCCCATCTGGCCTACATATTAAGAATAATTTCAATTATCGGAATTATTTAATCTACGGAGGACAGAAAGAGCCACTTTAAAATAGAGATTACATCAGACGTTAAGTTCAGCATTGAATGCTTACATTCAAAAGTCTGCCCCAAATTTGTTAGTAACAGTGAAATAGAATGGAAATAGCGGATAAGAGAAAGCTGCCATAAGGAAAGTCCTGAAATAATACAAAATCCAAGCACTACGGAAAACTGGGTTATATCAACTTGGCATTATATGAATCACACCTAAAATTAGGCTCCACATTCTAGGCAAATCTTGCAATGAATACATTTGAAAAAATTAACTTTTCGGGGATACAGAACCTAACCTCAAAACTAAAATAGTGCCAGGAAATGCATTAAATCAGTACATGAATGTCTTAAGAACAGTAAAATAACACCCACTCACACACAATTAATATGAATAACCCTAAATTAGCACTAATATAAAGTCTACTGAAAATACTCCAAGCTGGCAACAGCATGTGAGCAATCAGCAACATCAACATCCCCACATACAATTTGGCAGCTTGGCTCTTAAAACATTTCCAATCATTACCAAGTTTTGAAACATGGAGCCCGAGAAACTCGTTTGACCTAGTTGAGAAAACTAAAAATATTCACTTAACTCCTACAGACATCATAGTAACCTTTAAGGTAAAAGCTCTTTTTCCTAGCATTCCTAAAGACGAACTACTCATACAGTTAGAAAGTGATTAAAATCCACAAATACCACCACTAAAGAGATACAAGAACTCCATCTCATGCAAATTTGCATACACCAATCCTTTTTTCATTTTCAACAGGAGATTCTACCGCCAAAAAGCAGGCTTAGCCATGGGAAGTTCTTTATTGCCTTTCCTAGCATATTTATGCAAAAGCTCTTTCTAAATTCACTTGACAAGAGCCTTCCTTCATATTTTCAAATTCTGGGTCCCATATGTAAACCATCTAGATGATAGACAAAAAAATTAATGGAAGACCCTCTCAAACCTGTTTGTAGGAGCCATCCAGTGACAGTGATGTGATTCGGTTTTTGTAACACAAACATCACCATTAAAAAGTCTTGCTTTTATTGTGCTCACTGGCACAAAGTGAAAAAGTACTGAGTACTTGATTGAGTAAAAACAATGCAATACAGTTTCTGTTGATTTCCAAGAATGAAAGCACAATCCATCAAACTTATTATTCTATTTAAAAGTTATTTTTGTTACAAATACTAAGTGGAATTAATGTGTTAATGAACTGATGTGTACCTTTACAAATTTACTGTTGCCTGTTTGCACCTCCTCTACTAATTCTGCAGAAGCAAGATGTTCCGGCAAGAAATGATCTAAACTTGCTATAGGGCGGCATCCCAATGTCTGAAAAATAAAAGCAAAGTCAAAAGTAAAATTTTCAGAAAATGCAATTTAAATACCATATCGAAATATAAATTATATGAAAATAATTTAATACTTACATTACATTTTAAGGAATGCTTATTATTTTTAGACTTTTAAGTTTCAATTTTTAATATTAAAATAATATACAAAATACAAGTGTTTTCAAAAGTTGATAAATGCAAAGGTGTAAGGTAAAAAATCTGTTAATATAAACATTCAAAATTGCTTTTTTCCTGTATTCTTTTTACAGATGTACAGGGCTATTCTGTAATCAACTTAATGCATTGATAACGCAACTAAATAATTGTTTGGCACTCTGTAACTTCCTAAAACAAAATTTTTCCAAGAATAAAGACTTGTATGTTAAATGCAACAAACACCAATACTGTTTGTCACAGAAGAGATTATGAGTTGAATAAAATGTTAAAGATTATGCATAGGTAAACAAGTTCTGTGAGAAAGCATTGGTAAATGATATTTCTAACCTCAAGAAACAAATTGTAACCCTTTGTTGGCTGTCGGTACCTATAAGTTCCACCTGTTTTAAGCCTAACTAAACAAATAAGGTGTACTCTGGGATTAATTTCAGGTTATATTAACCTTCAACCATAAACGACAAGTAATCAAGACTGTTTTATATTGTAAAATATATACAATTTTTGCCCTAAAATTTGCAAAGAGTAAAGCCCACATAACTACAGTCAAATGTAACCCGATTAACTTCCAAGCATCACACCAATTACTTTACTTGGGCTCACCCCATCCTTTACCATAGTCGCTGAGATTTGAACTTGCAAAATTTGGCTTTGGCCAGTCCGTTACATATCACCTAACACTCACGGCCATTTGAACCACTTTTTGGTAGCACCTTTGGCAGGATTATGAAGACTGGTTTAGAAGAATTTAAATTTTTAATTGGGAAGAAAAACATTAATAAGGGATCTACATATATTTTCATTTCTATTATTTTTTCTATTACTTCATATAATAATTTCATAGGTTTATTCCCATATATTTTTACTAGAACTCACTTTTAAATTTAATTAAAGGAAAAATGGCATATGTAGTATACTAATCAGGCAACTAAGGGTTAATAGCAAAATAACTTATGTAATCATATATTGTAATAAAAAGCAATAGTTATTAATTTAACAATTTTAAGTTCAAATAATGGTTGATTTGCATCATTCATGATTATATTTTGCTTCAGTTCTAGAGCTCTAAGATATTACAGTTTACATTTTTGTCCCAGAATCATTTTAAGACAATTTGCTACATGCTCTCTCTGGAAATGGCCACATTCTTCCTCAAATGAATTCTAGAGTCTTGATGTACTGTTCTTCAGGTGAAGAGATGTTGTAAGCATCTTGTGCTCCAATGAGGTTGGACTCGAAAGTTAGTGCTCTATTGGTAACCTATAGCAACAAAACAGTTCCCATGAGGCAATTTGTGAAGATCCTGGCCTCCTGGTGAGGAATGGCTTACCCTCTGTCCACTTGAAGTAATCCATTGTGACCAACAGATACTTGTTGCCACTGTCCGACACCTAAGACAATGACTATGCGTTCAAAGGGTGCTCCTGGCCTGTAATATGCCATACACACATGATATTGGCAGCACCACCTCTCGACATTGCCTATATACTCCTGCTGCTGAATCCTTGCACTTCACAGTTAGGAAGTTGGTACATCCACAGAAAACAGATGAAAAGCTTTACTCGTTTGACTTTCAGAACCAATCACAAAGAAGCATTCCGGTCGGTCAGACAACAAAATTGCATCTAGATGCAGTACCATTCCAATATCTGGCTATTTCCAACCACGTGCTCAGTTTGTGAGCTCCTTACACGTACGTTGAGCTGTTCTGTGCAAGATAAATATTATTTGTTGAAAGTGTTTTGGTGTTTGTATGTGAAGGAACATAACAAGACTTTCACAATTATAGAGATGGATAGACTTTTGCGGGAAGGTGTTGCGAGAGTGGACGTGGCTTCATTGAAGAAGAAAGTGAATCATGTTCTGTCTGCTATTACCTGCTCCTGACCATCCTGTACTTGGGATAGAATGCCTCAATGCCAGTGTCACCAATAAAGTCAGCACTAGATTGTGGAAATTCTAAAATAGTAGCACTGAAGAATGCTGACTTAAGTGGCTGGCACTATTCTCTGACCACGTGCAAGGCCAGTCAGTCTTTTTCCTCCAACGAGAATTGGCGGTAGTAGCTGCATAGGCCCAGAAAAACTTCACAACTCTTATTTGTCTTTCAGACTAGACCAATTTCTCACTGCTTGAAACTTCTCTGGGTCCACAGAGATGGTGAGACCATGTGACCCAAGTAGTTCACTTTTTTGCACAAGAGTTGGCACTTTGTGTTCAACTTCATTAGCTGCCTGCAGCCTTTGCAGTATCTTGGTCAGGTTCTTGAGATGCCTTTTGAAGTTGCTACCAACAACGATGTCATCGTCAAGCACTGATTCCATGAGGCACTGGAAGGTGACTAGCACATTGCAGGGATTGAAGATTATAACTGAAAATTGCTAAAGTCCTAAGCCAACCTGCTCCTTGTCTCTGGGATATAGAGCCAGTATCCCGATTCAAGTCCAAAATGAGAACCAATGGGCACCAGTAAATGTGTTCATGTTATTGTCAATCTGAGGTAAGGGGAAACATTCAGCTTCCTGTAGTCCTTGCAGAAGCGTAACTCTTTCTTCTTCTTCTTCTTCTTTATCAAGACTACTGGTGATGTCAGACTCTTCAATGACCTGCACCTATGCCTGCTTTGCCAGGAGAACATCTCGGTAATGTTGCTGATTAATGAAGTGTTTGCCACAAAATGCCAAAAGCAACCATTGCATGGAAAAAAGGGGCTGAAACATGTAATGATCTGCAGGGAGTATATAGAGAAACACATTGTTTATCACAGACAACTTAGGTATAGGGAGGCGGGAAGCCCCATATATGTATTAGGGAGCAAGTATAGAATCAAAGTTAATAAAGCCATTGGAAGGTGGGGATATAAGAGGTGTTGACAGTACAACACTAGGAAATGCTTAAATATACAATATACATTAGGGAGTGCAGCCATTAGAAGGCAGGGAGAATGCTGAAATAGGTAATGATATCACAAGAATCCAGGCAATAACCAAGTCTATTCAAAGTGATTGCTTTGAAGTTATTTTCATTATTATTACTACTGCTATGCATTCATTAACAGAAAGAGACAAACCAACTGTTAACTTTTAATTTGATACTAGCCTGTCACGCATTAAATTTCTCCATTTAACCAAAATATCAGTAAACCAAATATATTAACATCTCCCAAATTGCAGTATGACAGGACTAGCTTCATATTCTGATAAAATCAACGTTAGCTATTTAATTGCCATATAACTTCAAATAATTATTAAATATTATGAATCATCTGCAATAAGTAGAGTAACCAAATTTTATACCATCTGGGTCCCGTCACTTCTATGCCATTTTCAGCTTACAAGAGAAATTATTGGTTAATGTGTAAACATTATAACTTGTTAATTTTAAAGTATTGGGGTAACAAAAAGATTTTTACATTTTTATTTCTTTATTTTAACAACATGAAAATGTATTTTAATTTCACTGCCATATGCTGCTTTCCCTTGGCATTGTACAGGAATAAAATAAAGAGCACTACTGCTGCCTCTAGTGGCAAACAACCAGCTGCATTTCCTTGGCATTGTACAGCAAGCCCTGTTTCATTTTCTAAAGCTGGTAATGTTTAACAGCAGCAAACACAACATTAGCAACATGTCTTGGTGGTTGGCAGATAGGTCTGGCAAATCTGGTGTTAATGCTGTGGAGTATATACAGAAAGTGTGACAGTTACTGCCTTGCCCAAGATCAGATGGTCAGCCACCCTCTTCAGCAAGTTCAACCGAGACCCCAGGTCTGCAATGGTGCTGAATGGTTGGGTCCATTGCACGACAACACTCTCACAGCTGGCTTCCACTTTCCCAACTCCATCCCAGCCTGGATCAGTGTCATGGGTACTTCCTCCCAGCAAGGCAACATATAATCCGTGAAGTGAGGTTTTCTGGTCCGGTATCAGGTTCATTAACCGCTGGTCCTCCAGGTGTGCCTTCACCACCACCTTGCTTCTTGAGAGCAGTCATTCTTCAGGATCACCCTGCAGATTCCCAAATGTTCATGTGGGCTTTGGAGCAACACCTAATCTCGGCCGAGTTGCAAAATCCTCTGCCGATATAAACTGTCATTTTGTGGCTCATGAGGGAATCCAATCCCAATATTACATCATGACAGATACCCACAGGCTCACAATGCTGTCACAGTGACAATTACAGTAAGGCCTTCTCCACAAGAAAGATGTTTTCCGATACTGGTAGGGCCATATGGGTGTTCATGTTGACAAGCCCATCACCATGTCAGGTCTGATTACTGTCACAGCTGCACCGGTGTCTGCAGGTAACTATAACCAGCCGATTATGAGGAGTTGACATCCACTTTTCTGCCCAAGGCATCTAGTGTCACTCAAGGGAGTAGTAAAGACTGTCCTGAAGTGCCCCTCGCCTCGCTGATCCTAACTTATGTTCCACCTGTTGTTGACTTTCTCCCTTCACTAGGTGAGTGGCTCTCCACAATCACATGTAGGTTGTCTGAGTTGCTTTTCTTTCAGTCATAGTGAATACTCATAAATTGGTTTATTAAATAGAATAGTTGGTTGAATATGAATAGTTATTATTTTTAATTATAATTTCATTTTTTAGAGCTGCTTATACTTTATATTTGTATTCTTATAGTCAACATGGAGTTTATTATTCTGGAATTTATAGAAGAGTAAGAGGTTATTGTCGTGAATATTTATTATCTTTGAGGAAGGTGCAGTTATCTAGTTTGCCTTCATTGTTAGTGCTGTGGATTGTATTACAGTCACCAACCTTCACGCACTGTTGTAGCTTGGCACCATGCACACCATTAACGAAGAAGTAGGCACCTTCCTAGGACAGGTAGATTCACCTAGGTTTTATTCACCAGTTACTCGATTGCCATGGCAAACTCCTGTATCATCTCCCCCGGCTTTTGCAGCCTCGCTTTAAGCTGATTGCTCTTGATACCATCTAGGCACTCAGTTACGCTATATAGTTTTCTTAATTGCTTGTAGAACCAACCACTCTTTCACTGATCTCACTGCAAAAACTGAGTAATATTCAGAAGTTACTGGACGTAAGCCATTATTTTAAGTGTTGCTTCTGACAGAAAGTAAATGCCGATTATTCATTTCCCTATGATGTCTTTCTCTCTTAGAAGTAAATGCATTTTATATTAATAGACTTTTGCTGTAACTGATATAGAGCAGGGAGTTTTGCAATAACTCACTATAACTATTGCAAATAACGTATTTTGACTAAACCATTTCAACATGTTTTGCATGGCAACAAGGTTGATAAGTAAATACAAAAACCTGAATTTTAAAAATGTTATCATTCTCACTTTTGATAATGTTGCCACAGAGATTATGTGATGGCACACATTGTTAATATGCAATGCCAGGTACCAACTGTCGAGCAGAAAAACTGTTCATTTATAGAAAACGCCTAAATTGATGCTGATACCATTGCAGCAATACAAAAGCACAAAATAAATGCAAAGAAGGTGCAATGAACCAAAAAGAAATATAGTACAAGTGAATGACCACCACGAAGCAGTAACAAATATAATACAAATGAGTATAGAGTAAAGCATAAAACAAAAATGAAAAGTGGCAAAAAAATTTCTGAAGTATTCCATTCACGTAGCTTTCTTTATTTGTTCTGCAAACAAATAATTCTTATGAAAGATTATTCTTTTATCTGGATAATACTAGTCAAGATAAACATATTGTCTTATAGAAGAGAAATAAGAAAATACACTATGTTAAAGCAATAGTCAAATCTTTTAAAAGCTGTCGTAATGCATTTGTCATTGAAATTAGAACTTTCCAAGACCAGGAGTAAAACGAAAGAGATATGAAACAAAAGCTATCTTCTCATTTGAGAAAAGTTACATAGTCTAAACCAATAACAAAGAATATTTCAGAAATGGTTAACTCCACAAAAAACATGCATATGACAAATTGAGTCTTTTAACAAGATTCACATTTTGTGTGTAATAAGTTTTTGTCTATCTTGTATGTTTAGCAGTTATACAAAAGTCATTCAGAATGAACAGGTCTTAAGACGCTATTCTCAGAAAATTCAAAATATACCTGGTCTTACCATAATACTGTTAAAAATTTTTGGCACAGCATGTACAACTGGTTTTGACGGTCATTGCCGACCCTTATGTGGATAAGTTAGGTGGGGTCATTGTGAGTATAGCTGTAGAAGAGAAAGTGTGTTTCCATATATTTTAGCGATGGAATGGGGCAATTATGAGAATTGTATAGCAGTGTTAGGTGGGTAAATCGGCTTCCAAAATTTTTTATTACCCTTAAGAAGCTGAAAATAAGCAGAATGTTTTTGTATCGGACCATTAACCGATTCCTAGAAACTGGGACTGTTGAGGATTTTCAGAGGCAAGGTCGTCCATGCAGCATTAGGGACAAGCAGACGGTTATTGCTGGCGCAAAACTTCTGGAATCGTGCCCCTGACCGCCAACCCAGCTACCATGCCTAGCTTTTCAGGGTTTGCAATATGATACTTTGCTTACTTAAAGTCACAGCGAGCAAACTTTGTAAAGTCTGTATCAAAAGTGTTCCGCATATGTTTGTATTCAAAATGGACAGTAAATAGTGTTCATTTCATTTATTTTATTGTTTTTTAACCATTGCTTTTATGTTTTCAAAGTTAAGTGGCAAGGTAGTACTTAGAGCAGAGAAATAATTGGAAATGTCCTTGAATTAATGAAACAAGAGACAGCGATGCAAGAAGAAAATGTATGTTCCTGAGTTCTTCAAAAGCCTGTAGAAAGTGAATGGTCAAGGCAACTGATATTTTACTGAGTTCCGTTTCCACGGTTCTCAAAGATAAGAAAGAAAGAAAAATAAAACTTAATATATCACTTTTAAATTAAAAGATGTGGAACAGTTGTGTTGCCAGCAAATTGCAGAAATTGGCGGGCCAGAATGGGAAAATGTAGGTCAACATACTGAGAACATTGAAAATCATTAGAAAGAATTGTAGAAAATCAAATAGAAAGAATTCCAATCCAGGATAATGGTGCAGAAAGTAGCGATAACATTGATGATAATGACGTGAGCGAAGACGAAGAACTGTCAGGTGTGGAAGAATTGGAGGCAGACGTCTGACATTGTTTATATAGTAGATCATTTGTATAGATGTTTTGTAGATATGAATATACATATGAAAACACATGTTTATCAGTGCAGCGCCGTATAGTGCAGGTGATAGATATTTGACATTGACTGTGACAGGCACTCTTCCAGCATGCATGAATCGACTGGTGAACTGCTTATCTGACCTCAACTCATTGAACTTACAGACAGCATAATTCTATTGATGCATAGCCACAGAGACTTAGGGCTTGTGTGAAGGCCAAAGGTGGTTTGAAAAACGATTGGTGTTCTCGTTAATACACGTACACAACCAGTATCAAAAGCTTATTAAATTATTTTTAAAACTGTGCAAATTGTTCAGATTCATTTTTATAAAAGCATTTATGGTAAGACTAGGTATATTTCGTTTGTAATAAAAAGATCTTAACATACAATATTTTAATTAAAATTGTTAAGAGCCAATTATTAAAAACTTGTATTGTTCGCAAAATTTCCCTTGTAGGGTAGGAGGGAATTAGGAGATTTTCCTAAAAATCTTCATTTAACTTCCTTGGAAGATACTGAACTTAAATAGAAAGTTTGGTATTTAACCAACTTTTTTGTTTTGTTTTTGAGTTATACTGTCCACCATTTCTAAAAATGTTATTTTTTTCTTTTCTTTTGGGGAGGGGGGGGGGGGTTACAGAGGTCCTCAAAGAATGTATTTTTAGTGAAATCTCTGTATCAAATTTTTGGGTGGAATAGGAAGAAATAATCACCACAAAGCAAAAGATACATAGAACACAAATTATAGATGTAAAGCATAAAACAGATAGGATAAGTAAATATAAATGATCACCATTATGCAGCTAAATATACATAACCACAGAAGCAAAATACAAAAATATAACATGAATAATAATAGATGTAAAGCACGAAACACAAAGCAATTTTGCTGACTCTGAAATTGCTAGTTATTTTGCAAGTCTTGCTTAGTCCCAATTTTCATTCAGCATTGTGCCATAATGCAACATGACAATGCATAAATTGTCCATGTATAACGCTGACAAATTCTCCAACAATAAATATCCGCAACAGAATAGACTGTCCCAGAATGGTAACCAGCAGCAATGTAACAACTTTCATGCACTAAAAGCATGATATACATTACCAGATTTTGAAAGTTTTACTTTTGCTAGGTTGCTTGTCTTGACATTTTGCAAGTCAACCTCTGTGGCAACATAACCGAAATTTCTTCTCTAGAGTCAATTTTAGAAAAATGCTCACCTTTGTCACAAACTCCACATCCTCCCTCTCAACATCTTTCACCACCATAACTTTAATCTTATCAAGGAAATGGATGGCCAAATCACTGACAGCATCCCTGTTCAGAAATAACAGTTAAGTTGTATAATTCTTCTCTTTACCAAGCCATTTTGCTCAATTTAATGCTAAAATGAGATATTTTGAAAGGTATTTCAGAAGAGTTAAAAAAAAAGAAAAGAAGAAAAAAAAAGTGTTTATATTCAAATTTGATCAATATACAGTGTTATTACAAATTATTGGACAATTCAGTTATATTTTAAACAAAACAAATCATATTCTTAATGCCATTTGATGAAGTTCTGAGGTTTACATCTGATATTATTTGTGTATTTGTTTAGTGGGAGATGTGTGTATTGTTGCTGCAAAAATGGTGTATTATCAATCCAATTATGGTGAATTATCAACTAATTATGACTAGTATTTGCACATCATGCTCATATATTATCCATCCAAAAATGCATCAATTATTTTGCAACATAGGATGCACTTGCCATCATACAAGCCCCTACATGCCTAGCTGTGCAGACCAAATAATGTGTTGTATCATGAAGTGTGGTGCAAGGCAAGAGACTCCATAGGACACACACAATACATTGGTTGTAATGGGAAAACAGTGACATTTAAAACAGCTAACATTATGTCATAAGAATACCTGAGTAGGAAATAATTGTGATATGTTCTTTATAATCGTAGCATCTATGCACAGGGATTAGACCTTGAATGTCCTGTATACAATCACTTCATTGACTAGATGGAATTGCATTCCACAACTGAACATTGAACTTTAATATCGCATACCTGCATTTAAATTGTTTAACAAACAGGATGTAAGCATCACAGCATAATTCAGCTTTAATTCAGTTTTCTCAGTGATTTCATGTATACTTTCTCCTTTTTACTTTAATGCACAAAGTCGTCAACAAGAATTATAAAGAGGATTTGTTAAGTGTGTCTCTGCAGTAAACTGGTCAAAATGCTGAATTAAATATGCTTGGTTCGATTCTAGGCTGATAACCTATTCTTATTCCCCACCCTCAAGAGCCTGGAAATATGAATGTGTGTTAAGTTAATTGAGAAGTACAGTTTTAATGTACACCTCAAATTTAAGGAGTCGTTATAGAAGGTCAAAGTGGTAATATGACAAAATTATCTAGGGCAGCATGTAGATAAATAAAAACAAACAAATAAAATGATTTAGCAGAAAAAAAAAAACATATCTGATACTAAATTTTCAGATGGTAAGTACAGTATAAAAATAAAATAAAAATGAAATTAGGTACCAGTATTCCTCTTCAGTAAACTATATTCAAGACTTTAGGTAAACATTTTCTATCAGTATTTGTGGTATATTTGAGTTGGATAACATAGGTATATTAATATGTGCACAACTGCAGAGTATGGTCTGTGCTTCTTGAAATAATTTATAAACAAACCCAAAATTAGAATCGATTATTACTTACTATTCTTTATGTTCTAACGCTTTTGCAAAATTCCCTTTTGCTCCCTGTGGGATTGTGTTTCAGTCAGAAATTACAGATTTGAAAAATTAACTTAATCAAGATTTCGACTATTTTTTTTTTATTTAGAATAAATTATAATATTGAATCTAATATTTTAGTACAGCCTTCTAATGCTAATTAAACATATACAAAATAATTATATAACAATGAAATTAGCGTTCTCGTTACCTAAGAAGGGAAACTAAATACTGAAGGAACTGTGTCAGGGTTTAGCATCATCTTGCCTTTATTCTCATAGAAACAATTTTTCTCAAAATGCACTGAATATAGCCTGTAATAATTTGACGGCACACGTTTGTAACTGGATGCTCTTCAACTACTGTGGTTCTCAGCATCCCATTCTAAATTGGGTGTGTAAGACTGCTTAATTTTGCTCAGAGGCCTCTCTATCAGGCTTGAGGTTCTTTTACATGCCGTAAGTCTATAACTTGGGACAAACAGTTTTACTTCCCTTCCGAAGGAAGCATGGTAAGGATTTTTACACCCGAAAAAATCCACCGCCCTCCTCCGGGATTGAACCCACGACCTTGGGTATATGAAGTTAGCATGGTAACCATTACACCATGGAGGGAACAAAATAACATCAACAGTGACGGAGTCATTTGAAGCTGTTCTTATACAAACTGTAATTAGAACAAATCTGCAGCTTGGTTGCCCAGCAAATACTTTAACTGCCAAAATGGAACAGGATGGTGGTTTGCAGCATAGAAACAATTACCAGTGCCAAATTGAGAGAAGAGAGAATGCATCTATCAAGGCTGGTTCACAATAACCCACAAGCAGGAAACAAAATGAAAATGGAAAGCAGAGATACAAAGACATGTGTTTGGTTTACAATACATCATGCATAGAAATACAAATGATTTATCGATAGCAACATGGAAAGTAGTTTATTTGCATTATGATATTTTTTGTGACTGATCAATGACTTTTCTTCACCTGCTTGCAATTTAGCCAACGTAAACCAACATAATGGCATAAGCTGTGCTATTACTATTTGATTCCTCTTACAAAGGACTTGTATGTTGCTCTGGGTTTGCTTTCCAAGCATGCAATTTGAAGAGCTTTAATGTATGTTTAGTTCACAGCCTATTTTAACAATTTCTACCATGAAGACAGCTGTTCACATTATGAATCTACTAAGCCATTAAAACTTGGTCTCCCATTTCCATATCTGGTATTAATAAACTTCAACTGTGAGTGCTCACATTGTTATATACAATTTCTTTAAGATTATCTTACAATAGTACCATTCATCATTCATTTTACTGAATAGCTATGTGATGCACATCTAAGTTTTTCAAATCGTGACATTTTCTATTTTTCTTTAACAGTTTATACTCCTCTTTACATTATAATGGAACATTTATTAATTTATAAACATCTCAAATCATATCATCCAGGCTTAACACTGGTAAGCAAGAAGAATGAATGACTTTGTTGCTAAACCCTGAACATCATAAGGGCACCCACTCTGAACCAGGAGAAATGCCACCATTGGATCAGAGCATGTGCTATAGTGTTATTATTTCAGTGCAAAGTATGATGCACGCAGGAAGCTAAACAAAATGCCCAAGAGAACTCAAGCATGTGAGTAAGCCAATCCAGCAATCTTAATAAAAGAAAGACCACCACAACTTTTGGGCCAGGATTGGATGGCACTTTGACATTTGAATGGAAAACTTTGTAAATACAAGCCACAAAGTGATCAAAAGGTGTTATCAGTAAACACACAGTATATTGTGAGGCAAAACCACACTGATAAGTTTATTGCCATAGTTGGAGTAAATCATTCTGCTAATCTAATCAGCTAAGCTAACTTTTAAACTTTTACCTACAAATGACAAACTGATAGACTTGATAGTTCACAATGAAGCCTGAATAATGAATTGCAATTGGGGTATGTTACCTCAAAATGTATCTGAGAATGCTTTATGATTTACTGGGGAAAATGTGAGTCAGCTGATGAATTTAATGTGTGCCAACATGTTACCATGGTAGCTTAACTGTAAACCAAAGAACCATGGTTTGAATCCCCAGCACTGTCCACACAAACTATTTTCTCAAGTTCCTTCCCCCCCCCCCCCCTGAACATTTTAGAGATTACCAGCAAAAGGGAATTCCAAATATTACACATAAAAATGCGTTCTCTTAATAAGAACTATTCTCTAATATCCACAACTCCTCATGCACAGCATTTAGTAATTTATTTAAATATGTTACCTGAGAATAGACTTCTGCACAAGTAGAACATTACAGCCAGATTTTTTTATCTGTTTCACAATGTTTAAAATATACTGCCTTTCTTCTTTGAGCACCCTATCCATTGCTGCATAGTCCGAAACTATAACATTATGGTCCATCTGAAATTTTAGACAAAATCAATTAAATATCACTAAAATTGCAAGTACACAGTGAAGGAAATTTGTCAACTCCTGTCCATACAAAGTGTCACATAGCAACCAGCTTTTGACTATCACTTTAACCTATGGTACTCTCTTATTTCACTTCTACTTACAAGGAAGCAAGTAATAACTGTATTTCTGCTAATTTTTTCTCACTTAGCATGAAGTAAATAAAAGCATAAGCTTTTTAACAATAATTTGTTGCAGGGATTTAGAGAAAGTCATGTAAATGGAACACATCAGATTTTTGTTTTATTTATTTTTTACATACATGTATGTAACAAACTGAGACTATCTTCATCTTTTTGGATGTAATAATGTTAGACAATAGCATGTGTGCAAGTTTATGTTTCTCTTCTCTAGATCAATGCCTTTCATAACGTCATTTCCTTCTTATCTTACATCCTATGAAACATTTGTAATTATATGCCTAAATTCAGTCACGTTGATGCTTGCAAAAGTGATGGGTTTTTTTTCTGCTATGTATTACCTCAGTTTACCTGTACAACTCAGATGCTTAGTATCAGAATTTTAAACTGAATATATATATATATATATATATATATATATATGAAAACGAATTTCATGTGCAGTTATTTCACATGTGTAGACGATACATACACAAAATGTGATCTTTATGGGAGTATATTCTGTAATAAATCTATTGTATCAACTTTACCAAAACATATAAATGCCCACACACATGGGTCTTTTCTCTAAAAACCTAATGTGTTGCATTCACATGATTTTTCTTAAGGTTTTAAAGATTATATGATTTGCAAATATATGGATGAGACATACGACGTAGATGCACTCTCATGAAAGCCACTAAAGTTTACAGACTTAGTCACCACTGCATGGAGTTGCAAGTACTTATTACAGCATGTTGCTTATCACTTTAATGTAGATTACAATCACAAGTAACAATTTTCACTTGGCCAGCAAAACTAAGATGGACACAATATATAAGTGCACAAGTTCTGATTAGTAGTAGAATACGTGCATGCCTACAGTTTCTGCTCCTTTGAAATTGTTATCATGGATATACCTTTAATTTTACATAACAAACAATGAAGCACCAACAGATATACAATATCTCTGGAATCAAACCTTGAAGATGAAAGGTCTACCCATTTTACCAAATACATCATAATTATAAGTTATATATGTTTATTAATATCGTACAACTAATGCTTCCGACCTCTATTTGCATATTTTTTGTGTATCATCTTAATGACTTGCGATGTTCACACCTTTAAGTGTGCTTCTCTTAGCATAAGTAGTTGGGAACAGCCACCCGTTTGATTCCATCAATAATATTGTATATCTGTTGGTGTTTCATTGTTTGCTATGCAAGGTTAAAGGTATAAATAACCATGAAAACAATTTCAAAGGAGACATGAAGGAATACATTTTAGTGTGTGTATGTAGGAATGTGTGCATGCGTGAGAATGCGCAATAGATAAATAAAGTGTTGACACAAATAGAGAAACTACCTTTTAAATTGTATCAAATAACAAAGCAAATCTGTGTAGATATTGTTCCAACTGAAACTAAGTTATTGCTAATTGTTGCTGGCAACCATTATTGCAATGTAACTTTGCATGATAACCATTAAAACAAACAATGTTATTGGTAACCATTCATGCAGTGTAACTGTGAATCATAACTACGATGCCTAGATAACTGTTGGTCATACCTCTAGTGTGCTTCCTAGCTATAGTCAACTTTAGAAACATTGGCTTCTGGCTATTGGATATCCTTTGCTGGATAACTGAAGAACTTGTAGGGAATTTTATCCTCGGTAATTAATTTTAAAATTCATCAAATCTACTTAAGGCTTGCTTTCCTCCAGTCTGAAAACTAAACTGAACTAGAACTTAAAACTGAAAAGCTCTATTCAGTTCAGTTGTGCTTTCCTAGAAAACAACTGAAAATTGCACATCAATAAAATGGCTGAAGAATAGTTGAGAAGGATGCATGGCAGTGAAAAAAGTGAGTTGGATTTGGAAACTTTGATGTTTTTTTTGTTTTATTTTTGGTCAATGCATTAACAGATAGTACTGATAACATGAGCAAAGTTGTAGGAAACGCTGTGAGGTGCATCTCATATTTGCTAATCGTAGTTCAGAGGGGCCTATGAAGTTTTGACTAGGAGGCACCTGAAGGACAATGACACTAAGGTGATGCTGGAATATTTTTGACAGCAGCTTAATATTCCTGGCCCAGCAATGTCTGACCTAGTATAACAGTATGTCGAAGCCTTTGCTCTACGGTCACTGCATGGCAAGAAATATGCTATATATAATTATAGACACAGCAGAGCATGCAGGACTTGATTTTTCCAATTCCTCTCCCAACTCCTTCCAAAGTCTCTGTTTCTTCTCTACATTTCTATACTCGACATGTTGTGCATTGTATAAAAGTTTGTTATGATATCAAAATCAATTATTCTCTCTTCCTCAATTTGGAAAACTCATTTTTCACCCATTATGTACAAATATTTAAACCAAATTACAAACAAATACGGCAACTATAACCTCACTTTACTCTCATCCAAAGCTCAACTGAACTGAAAAAAATGATTCCACCGTAATTTTCGCCTCCTAGATTTCTAGTGACAAATGAGAAAGGAGAGATTCAGTTGTCAGTTCAGTTTTGTTAAGTTCTTGGCCGGAGGAAAGCACTTCCATAATAAACAATGGCACAGTTCATGATCACATGATCCGAACCAAAAAATCTGATGTGTTCACTTCACATGACTTTCTCTACATCTCTGCAACAAATTATTGTTAAAAAGCTGATGCTTCTATTTATTTCATGCTAATCGACAAAAAATTAGCAGAAATAATCTTATTACTTGCTTCCTTGTAAGTAGAAGAGAAATAAGGGAGTACCATAGGTTAAAGTGACAGTCAAAAGCTGATTGCTATTTGACTGAAGTTCCTTTATTTATATGGACAGGAGTTCACAAATTCCTGTATGAGAAAAGGAAAGTTTTTCGAAGCTGAACCAAAAACCAGGAATATCTCAAAAATGATCAACTCCATGAAAAAAATGTATACAACAGAAATTGTGTTTTTTATGTGCACTACATTTTTTGTGTGGTTAGTTTTTGTCCATTTCTTACGGTTTAGCAGTAATGCAAAATTCCATAAAATTCACTCAGAATAGTCTTCAGAGGCTACTCCCAAAAAATTCAAAATATAGACTTTAAATATCTTTAATATTCAATATTTTAATCAAAATCGTTAGCCATTTTTTAGAAAATCAAAATTTTTGAAAAAAGTTCCATGTAAAGGGTAGTTTGGGGTGGGGTCACATCCCTGGAAGATATTTTACCGACTTTTCATTTTTGAGTTATCGTGTTCACAGACACACACACAGACCTTTTTCTGAAAATACTTTTTTTTGGATACAGGGGACCCTAAAACATATATTTCCAGTGAAATCCTGGATTCAAATTTTTTTGGTGGAGTACAATACCTTCTCTACACACTATGTACCTAGTATGTGTAAATAAAGTAAAAATAAGTTGTTTTCAGTTCAGTTTTCAGATTGGAGGTAAGCAAGCCTTTAGTACCTTCTCCTATATATATCTCGTTCTTTTTGGCATGGAACATGGAGAAGATAATTTCTATTTGAGAAACGTGTAAGTGATGAGGTTTATAGAGTTCTATTAAATCAAGCTTTATACATCGAAGTTTATAGATTATATTTCTTATACCTGTTAGTGCTCAATAGTTTGAAGAATTTTGTCATCGCACAAATGAAGATAAATGTTTACTGTGAGTAATTATATTATATGAAGTTAAAATGGAATCAGAATGAGATATCACATTTGTTTATTCGCTTAGTAACCGTCATCATAGAGTGTAAACATTCTCTGAATAACCGTAAATTACATTAACTATTTAAAATGGATAATTCCAAAGCTTCAAATTTAAACATTTTAAGTCAAAATAGCATACAGACAGAAAAACAAATAAAAATTCCTTGTCCGCATTGCGGTAAATTATATAAAGGCTTATAAATTCACATAAGTAAATCACATCCACAGGAATATCGAAATTCTCTAATAGATTCATTCCAACAGATCAAAGAAACTACTAATAGCTCAGATACTCTTCCCGATGTCAATGATGCCATAAACAACTCCCACGGTTATAGTAGCAAGTCTAATAATAAATACACATATAGCCAGCTTCTGAAGGAATGGCTAAATAAATTTGATTTTTCTCTTGATGATAACACCTTCAATGATAATGTATCTCAATTTATTGAATTTCTTTCTACGGCAACCCATCTAATGTCAGGCCCTAAAAACCCTGCGCAGAAATATATTAAAGCACGAAAAAATGGTTATTTAAAAAAGAATAATGATTATGAAATGATTCAGTATGAATTTTTCTATCAGAGGAGAAAAGCTGTCAGAAAAATTTTATATAAAAATGATAACAACGGCTTGCCATTTACAACTTTTGAAGTAGAATCATACTTTAAAAACATATTTGAAACAATAATCATGCCAGAGAATCATATGAAAATTCTATTGATGATGAACTCTCACCCCAGCACTTGCCAAAAATAACTCCAGAAATTATACTAAACTCAATGAATAAAATTGGCAATTAATACTAGCCCTGGTCCAGATAAAGCTATTTTGAAAGCAATAAAAAATCCAACAGCTGCCAAATTACTAGCTGGAATTTTAAACAGAATGCTCAAAACAGCATTTGTGCCTGATAAACTAAAAGAATCTCGAACCATATTAATACATAAAGGTGGTAATGAAAATGACATAAGTAAATGGAGACCAATTACTATATCTTCTGTGGTACGACGTGTATTTTCAAAAACTCTTGATGTCACTGTCAGAAATTTAATCGATCTCAACTCCTACCAAAGAGGTACCTGGAACATTTATTAACATTAATATAGTTGAGGGAATCTTACGGACCGCTACTTTACAAAAGCGTTCTGCTGGTCTGGTTTTCTTAGATGTGAGTAAGGCATTTGATACTATTGGCCATAATCATCTGTGCTCAACAATTAATTCCTTAGCACTGCCTATATCACTCAAGCGTTTGCTGTGAAATTTATTGGTAGACAGTACCACTCAAATTCAAGTAAGAAAAGCAAGGACACAGAAAATCCAACTTAAAAGAGGAGTCATGCAGGGTGACAATCTTTCTCCAATATTATTTAACCTTTGCATTAACCACATATTAAACGAATTATCAGAGAAAACTGTCTCAGACTCATATGGTTTCTGCTTATCTCCTGAAACAGAACCAATAACAATACTAGGTTTTGCAGATGACATAGTATTAATAGGAAAAGATTGTGAATCAGTTAATATTTTGGTCACATTGGTTATTAGCCTTCTTCAAGAAATAGGCTTAAGCATTAATGCTGAGAAATCTAAAGCCATTCTCATAAACAAGGGAAAACTTGATGTCGGGATAGTTAAAACCATACATGGTGATATTAATGGCATTTCTGCTACAGAAGAAGTCAAATATCTTGGTGTTTCTTTTAATCAATCTTTAATTTTTAATTCTGATGACGTTTTGACTAAACTTAGAAATAATCTAGACACGCTATCTTCTACTCATCTATTACACCCTCAGCAAAAGTTATCGGTTATAAATCAGTTTATTGGACCATCCTTAATTTATCCATTTCAAACCGCCACTATAAACAAAATTCCTAATACATTTCTATTGAAAGCAGACAAAATGATTCAAAGTTCTGTGAAAGAAATTCTTCAGCTACCTAGTGACACTCCAAATTCTATGATATATACATCTCACAAATATAAAGGGCTTTCAATACTGAAAACTTGTTGGGAAGTGTATCTTCAGCAACTGAATATTAACATCAAGCTGCAGTTACTGAGCGATCCACATGTCAACGTAGTACAAAATTATGAAGCCATCACAAACCACTGCTTTTCTGCTCTACAAATGGAACGATCTGATAAAACAGTCAAGACAGTTGAGAATCACCTTACGCGACAAAGAATACCAGGCTTGGTGTTCCTATCCTCATAAAGGAAAAGGAGTGGAACTATTTTCAGAAGTTACAGCCGCAAACACCTGGCCAAAATGATAAAAAATGCTTGAGCAGTTCTGAATGGAGGGACACACTGAAAATGAATGCAATGGTAGCTCCAGTTCGCAGTATTCCTGGACGATCTTCAAGCACAAACCACTGCAGACACTGCAGTGAGTATGAAACTCTTCCCCATGTGCTTGGAAACTGTCCTCAGGGAGAACTGCTGAGAATTAAGAGGCACAACACCATAGGATCTATCTTGGCAAACGCATTACGTGAAACTGGTCTAGAAGTTTACGAGGAAGTTCACTGCCTAGCTGATGGTGATAGTAATCATCGCATAGACATCATTGCGATAAACAGAAGAAAATCAGAAGCAGAAATAATAGACCCGACCATCCGCTTTGAACTGAAAGACAAACCTCAACAAGTTCATCTGGAAAAACAGAAAATATACGAGCCCACCATACCATATTTTAAAGAAAAATACAATCTCAGAAAAATAATAGTAGGCCTATTTTTTGGATCTCGAGGAACAATTGCAAATATGTTTGTGAAATGGAGGGCAAAATATAAAATTAACAGAAGTGTGGAACAAGCAATCACGGAAAACATCATAAAACATTCCGTAGCCATTTTTCGAAATCATTTATATGGTTTGAATAGAACGTAAAATGTATTATGGTTTATAAACCACTTTATTTTTGTATTTTTTTTTCCTCTTTTGTTGTTATAGCTTTTATTGTTGCACATCTTTTATAATCTGCTACAATTTGTTCTCATAGCTTAATTTTATATAACTATTATAACGTATGATAAAATATTTTTTTGTAATACTCATTTATAACATTTTTTGTTAAAAACCTCTAAATGTATATTGTTCTGTGTCACTTGGCAAACTCATTTATGAGTCAGACAAATAAATAAATAAAATGTTGGCACTGTGGTTCCAAAAGAGTGAATACTTATGGTACCATGTCTAAAAACCACTTGCACATAATTTCTATTGTAGGCTTTTGTGGTTTGTTTACACTTACATTAACTGGCTAGAGCACTCATGTTAGACCACCAGGAAAAACATCAACATCAGTTTTAGCATCTGCTAAAACACTTGCCAACATCGTTGCCAAGATTACCTAAAAACTGTACAGCTGAATGGCAAAGCAGAGCACCAGACTGATTTTTCCATACTGTCTGCACCCAAACTTTTACCATATTTCTATCCATCTATCCCTTTTCGTGGACCCTGATGTGAATACCTGCTGGACATTTAACTTTTGGCCTGGTTTTTCTTTTAAAAATTACGTTAAGGTGGTAACTTTTTTCCATCTGTTGTAACTGCAAGCATTACTGTGCACAGCATTTTCTCATAGCCTGTAGTACATATAAAAGAAGATTGGAGTCTGGTCTGTGTTTCCTATTTGTATAACAATTCCTGATCTTAATTACATATATATAGACATCCAAAACTTTTTGTTCAAAATTTTACAGCATTTTTTTTTTTTTTTTAAAGTCCCTTACATTTTTAAAATGGAAGATCCAGCCCCTACTAACTTTGAATTCATTATTATTTACCCATACAGATTTCCCTTGCTTTAAATTGCAGCATTTCCATGAGAAATCCCAACTCTTTTATTACACAACTACTGATGTTCAAAAGTTCACTTTCACCTGCAGAATATTTACTGCTCTTTGGCCCACAAAATTATTTTCTGGAATTGTTCGGTGTCTTCATTAGTTTTTACTTTCTCCATACGCACTATGTACATAGTGTATAGAGAAAGTATTGCACTCCACCAAAAATTCGATACCGAGATTTCACCGGAAATATATGTTTTAGGGTCCCAATAACCAAAAAAAACATTTTCACAAAAAAGTCCATGTGTGTGTGTGTGAGAGTGTCCGTGAACACGATAACTCAAAAACGAAAAGTCGGTAAAATACCAAACTTGATATTTAAGTTTAGTATCTTCCAGGGATGCGACACGAAGATTTTGAGAAAAATCCCCCCACCCCCAACTACCCTTTACATGGAACTTTCTTCGAACATTTTGATTTTCTCAAAAATGTCAAAAATGGCTCTAACGATTTTGATTAAAATTTCAGATATTAAACATATTTACCTGACAAATGAAATGTGTATCTTGAATTTTCTGGGAATAGCCTCTGAAGAGTAGTTTATTCTGGATGAATTTTACTAAATTTTGAATAACTGCTAAACCGTAAGAGATGGACAAAAACTTACTACACAAAAAATGTAGAGCACATTAAAACACATAATTTATGTTACAATCATTTTTTCGTGGACTTCGTCGTTTTTGTGATATTCTTTATTTTTGGTTTCTGCTATGAAAAACGTATACTTTTCTCATACTGGAACTTGTCAACTCCTATCCATATAAACAAAGGAACTTCATTGACATAGCAACCAGCTTTTGACTATCGCTTTAACCTACGGTTGTCCGTTATTTCGCTTCTACTTACAAGGATGCGAGTAATAAGACTATTTCTGCTAATTTTTTCTGATTAGCATAAAGTAAATAGAAGTATAAGCTTTCTAAGAATTATTTGTTGCAGGGATATGGAGAAAGCCATGTGAATGGTACACATCAGATTCCACCCCCTTGCATAAATTACACATGGAAACCATGGCTAGTGAATTCATTTCCATTCCCTTCATCAAATTTGATCACTTTCATCTTAAATTCAGCAGTATAATTGCAATAATTGTTATCCTGATATATGGTGGACTTTGAGACAGTGATGTGTTTTAACAATTAAAATTTAGTTGAGTCGATTTTGTAACACTACATCACTTACTTTTTAATTTCGGAAAACATGTTTCAGAAGCCATGTGCTTCCATTGTCAATTCCTTTGGTCGACTACCGGTATTCGACCAAAGGAATTGACAATGGAAGCACATGGCTTCTGAAACATGTTTTCCGAAATTAAAAAGTAAGTGATGTAGTGTTACAAAATCGACTCAACTAAATTTTAATTGCAATAATTGTTCTTGCTATTCATTTCTAACACTTTGAATAACTAATAGCAGGAAGCTAACAATCAGATACCTGAAGAAAATTGTACATTGCCACAGTTACTGTGATGTTTTTAATTTTTGTAACCATCAATATTGCCATTCCTTTCATTGTTCAAAAACAGGTTAAGCAATGCTACAAACATTGTAATGTGTGTCCAAAGGCTGGTTAAAAAAAATTAAATGCATGCATTATGCACAAACATAAGTAGCTCTAAGCATGGGTGAAAGAAATTACTATACACCACATTCAAGTAACAACTGCTACAATAAATATATCTAGAGTAATTACTGTGTAACAGTGATGCACTTACATCAGTCTTTGGTGGAGATATACAAAATTGAATCAATCCAATTTTTGCTTTTTCTACTTTTCTCGGTCCATTTACATTTGCTGGCTTTTGTGTAAACACTAACCCTTCAATTAATTGAGTATCTTCAACTGTTCCTCCAAGCTTCTTGATGACTCTGATATCCTGCAAATATTTAACAATGTTAGTTTTATAATAACCTTTAATCTCAAGACATGATTTTCAGAAAAAATAAATAGATTTAATTTAAATTGCTAGCCCAATTAACTTTCCAAGCAACAAAAAAATGATTTCAGTGTTTATAAAAGAATTTACGATTACAGTATGAAAATAAGAATTGGAAAACTTGCATTTCAAATTCATAGAGCCAATAAAATCAAAATGACTTCAACTGAACAGAATTTTCAGACTCATTTCATTCCAAATTAGGATCTCATTTGGGTTGCAAAGGTAGATTATGAGGTGGTGTACAAATCAAATTAAAACATTTTGGGCCCAGTAAGACGATTGACGACAGCCACTAGGTGAAGGCAAAAATGTTCCAAGGGACAGCAGAAGAAATGAAGAGGAAATGAATTGGCAAATTGCAACTGCATTTAGAAATGAGTCATCAAAAGTCCAAGGATCAAATCAGCGACAATGCAAGACAAAAGGAGAGGGAACGGGAGCCCACGTGGGGGAGAGAGGGAAGGCTAGTATTAAAGGACAAAAAGAGAATCAACTTTGGCATCCCAGCTGGCAAGAGAAAGTAGGTCAAATGTGTAGAGAATGGTGCCAGCATGATCAAGTTCATCAACCATTATGTTCACACCAAGGGGGAAACTAATGATGTGGAAGAAGACATTTATGAGCACTGTGAACATGAGGCTGCAGTGGAGGAGGATGTGTACAGCATGCCAATACACATCATAATAGTGGGAAAATGTTGCTTGGTATCTAATGTTGAGCAGTTGGCAGTGAAGCCATTTGCTCTCTTGCATTCCAGTATTTTGATGTTATATTATCATGTTGACTAAAGGTTGGGCAGCACAGTAGATGGTTTCCATACATATCTTCTTTAAGTGTACAGAGGAGAGAGATCTCACTATACCAATCCTGAATAAATGTTGATTGAGACAGTCATGGCCTGTTAGGAGTCCAAGTTGCTATAGAGGATTTTAGTGATTCTGGTCATGTTATTACATACATTTTCCCATGGTTTTCCTTTTGTTTGTAATACATTATCTTCTTTAATTCTGTTATTATATGTCGATATAATGATTCTTTTGATAGTGGGAGAATGTTGAGGTGCAAGAGCAAACTGGATGTATTTCGATTTTGTTCAAGCTCACAATATGATCAGGGGGAAAGAGGAAATGTTGTGAATTGGTTTTTGGAATTGTGAAGGGTTGAGTGGGGTTCTGACAGGGAAATTTTGAATAAGGTAACTTTGTTAGCATTGGTTGAGACCTGGCTAGAAAGCATTGAGGATATCACCTTGCACGAGTATGACTTCATTGCAAAACATGAAGGAGAAAAATATAGGACAAGTTTCTAGAGATACACTAATGGAAAATCATTTGGGAAATAAAGTGATAATTAAGGAGGTCATGTGGGTACTATTACACGAGTGGAATATATGCAATGGTGTACTATATAATCCGCCAGTGAATTTCAGGCTTCTTAACCTGGATCTCTTTTGACAACTAGAAAAAGAGTTTGTAAATGTACAAATAGGATTTCTCGTAATGGATTTATAATAATGGGAGATTTAAATATGAGAAGGAGGGATGAATTTACAAGAAATGGGTTAGGCAAGTACAAGGTTGTGAAGGGAGGGACTAAAATTAATTCAGTTTTGCGAGTATAATGAATTTGTAATGCTGAATGATTGCTGGGGAGATGAAATGGGTGTTTACAAGTGCTTTGGGACAGAATGTGGTGGATTATAAGTTGCATAGTGACAGCATTTTGCGTAAAGTTTGTGGAAATGGAGTTTTATTTATGGATGCTCTTTAACTACTGTGGTTCTCAGCATCACATTCTATATTTGGTATGAAAGACCAATTAATTTTGTTCATAGACCTATTTATCGGACGTGCTGTAAATCTATGACATGGGACATATGGTTTTACTTCCCTCCCAAAGGAAGCCATGCTAAGGATTTTTACACCTTAAAAAAATCTATTGTCCTTCACCGGGTTTGAACCCGCTACCTTGTGTAATAAAGTTTATGAATGCAAGATAATAAACATATGAGGAACAAGTTCACATTTTCCACTTATAGTGTCTTGGCATAGTGTGAAAATGGAAGAGGTGGTAATATAAGTGCAGCTGCAACTGAGCCTCTGAAAAAGCCTATGATTTTCCAACCAAAACTAGTTTTATTCTTGCTTATAGTTGTTCATTATTACTTTTATCTATATGTAAATTTATTAACTGTGGGATAAGGTATTTGGGTCAGGTATGACTAAGCTATGCCTGCATGGGATTAACTTATGATTTGTTTTGGCAAAATCAGTGATGCAATAGAATTGTGCAAGTTTATTTTTAATATATTGAAGCCCAAGCCCGAGTATAGCTCAGGCTGTGCAAAATGTTCGTGAGACCCACACCCAAGTATAGCTCGGGCAGGTATTTAACACTTTTAATGCAATTCCACCACGTTAACTGTCTGGTACTATGCGGCAAAGACATCAGCTATCATTTGGTTGTCTGATTTGTGCTATCATCTGTCCTTGCTTTAGGAAATTTAGGAGAGTTAGTAATATTGGTTGCTCGCAGGTAGTCTGCCATTTTCCTATTTGTTACGTTTTGTGTTCTTAAATGTTAAAATGCAGCATTTTCCTGAAGCTGAAATTAGTATACAAAAGAAGCTCTAGAAAATTCTGATTCCAAGGTAGAGTTTATTGAACTTTCAATAAATGGAGTGTAAGCTGCTTTATGCAGATTTTTTCAAACTCATATTTGATACTTGTAAATTTCAATACAATATTAATACGGAAGTTATGACAATATTCTTACTTGTTGAGAAATCCTTGAATACCATACTTTTAGATTGTACCAATAGTAGGCATAAAAACTCTGGGTTTCTTGGCCCTTCAACTAATGAAACGCCTGGGCTTCAATATGTTAAATGGGCCAAAGGTGATATGATGGTAAATCATAGAGAATAAGAAGTAGGACCACTGGTTTAACGTGGGGTATAGAGGGATGAGAACTATGATAAGGGAGGTAGTGGTAAGTTTGAGAGAAATGATGAAATAGACAGGGGTATTATGATGCAATTATGGGGGTTACTTGACCACAAGAAGCAAGAATGAGCAAGGGCTATTTTCTATTCACTCTTAGGTTGATCCCCGCCAAAACCGATCCACGTGGTCAGTGGACTGCGGTACAACACAGTAGCAATGCATGCATTAATGTTATACTATGCTAATAATCTAAATGACAGAATAAATTTATTCTTAAATGGTATAATATTGTATACAAATACCTACGGATTTAACAAACGATATTTATACCATTAAGACCCAGCATGCAATTCGTCTGAGTCAACTGATTTCCGCAAATTGTTTAAACAGTAACAGTTGCTTGCAGTTCGAACATGTAACGAAAGAAAAGCGTTGTTTTGGGAGATGGATAGTTTGTGACACTGTTGTTGATAACCTGGTTATCAAACTTGGATTGGAAAGCAGCAGTACAAACAGTTCAGACAATGATTCCGATCTGGAGGGAATAGAGCAGCTTCCAGAGAGCAAATAAATGTAAGTTATTGGGTACATGTTATTTGTTTTTTTTGCATGTGTTTTTAGATGTAATTATTACATGTGCATGCATTTATTTTGATATGACTATCAATTTTATCACCATTATACTTAACAGAATAATTTAGTTACTGTTTAAATTGTCGGAATAAGGGCTCTGTTTGTTTTACATTACAATATGCCAGTGTGCACGCCACGTGGTCGAGAAAGTATGACAGTATTTCTGGTGCGAATGGCAGAAGGCTACATTGCAATGATGCTCTGGTCACCTGGGGTTGTTTTAACAAGGATCAATTTAAGGCTGAACTGGGTTTAGAGCCATGGACATTGAGCAAAAGTATGACTCCGATGGGAGACTGCACTTGGCTAGGCAATGTTATAAAACTTTGTATAGCAAAACAGTTATGGCCTAGCCAACTAACTAGGGTAGTCAGTCTTATGTGTGTAGTCAGCACTTAAATATATAAAAACAAGATAATTTGCATGCTGAAAGTCTGACTAACAAATTCAACAATAGCAATAAATTACAATACGATAAAGTGTATTGTGTTATATTGGCAATGCTATATTAACGGCCTGTCATGGGTGTAGTTAATTGTTAAAACAAACAGAAAAATTCAATGTCACAGCCAGGATTTGAACACGGTTCTCCCACTCTCAATGTAGTTGCTCTAATCATTGAGCTACAGTGACTTCATGCTGAAATGACCACGTTAAGAACACTAATCAGTTGGAGGATTGAATGTTATACTGGCTCAATGGTTAAACAACTGCACATAGAGCAGGAGAATTCCATTCAAAAACCATGGCAATGAATTTTTCAGCTGGTTCTAACAGTAAAAGTATATTGTACTTGTAAAAAGCAGATCTTACTTTCCTTAATATTTTTCATACTGATTTGCATGGCAAGATTAATGATGTAGATTGAACTCTTTGCATGGTTTAATGTCTTATTACTAAACACACTATTATCTTGTGGTGTAATAAAGTATTGTTTCCTCCCAAGTAGGAATGAGGCTAGTTTGTGTCATGAATGAACTTTACCTACTACTGCCCTGAGGTAAGATATGAATGACAACAATATTTTCACCTTTGCCCCTTGTTTAGTTGTTCACATGCTTATGTACTGAGCAGGCAAGCTCTAAGCCAATCTGCTCAGTACTTGATGATAGCTGCTACTAGTTAGCAAATCAATCAGCCCACTTGCACATTTTCTGGTTCTCCTGGCATTATACCATCCGTACTCTTACCCTGCATCATCCTGAGTGGGGATATTTATTGCCCTGCCTTCAGATTAGCAACGGCAATCACATCACAGTCTATAAGTAACAACTGTTCGACTGATATGGGCCCAACTGGGATGTGCCTTCAAAATAACCATTGAGAAACCTGGAGATCTGCAAGACAAGCTTAACTTGCATGTACATTCAGGTAAATATTTAGCTGATTTATCTTTCTATGTTGAAGCAATTGTTAAGTTCCTGAAATTGGAAATATTTAATTGCCAAGCCATTATATCAATGCTAAATTACTGCTTTTAACTATGGCAAGTTTTCAGATATAAAGATAGATCATGACTCAGTCTGATTATACTTTATATTAAAATTCAATGTTGTAAAAATAAATCTTGGAATAGTAATGGTTGAAAGAAGCTTCATTTAATGGTTATCAGCAAATGTTAGTTTGTTGATGGATATTTGAAATGTTTACCAAACATTAAATTTACAGAGTTAAATATTATACAATAAAAGTTAAAAATAAGTTAATGGATGAAAAAGTTTCATTAGATTAAGTATATTATATTGAAAACTTGCATATGTTTTCTAAGCATTTCACTCATTTACTCATGGCTTCCACTTCAACTCTATTGTTAATTAGGTTTTAACTTCAACCCATTGATTAGATATTTTGTTATTCAGAATTTTCTAATAAAATACAGTTGAACATGACTGTTTACTGTATCACCTTGTTAATTCTTGCACAAGAATATATTATTTACAGAACACACTGGGCAAGAGGCAAGATAAAGGCTTTTATATATTAAGAAGAGGTACCTGAAGAGCATTAAAAAGAATAATTGTTTAAAGATGAATAGCAGTAAGTGGCAGATTAAGTTACTTACCAACTAAATTTGTTCTGAAGTACTTACTTTCAAATCAACATTCTTGTCTTTTGCAGGATCAATTACTTTAAGAACAGCTTCTACAGCCAAAGGAGCCAATAAACTTGAATGTTGAGACACAACCTAAAAAAAAAAATAATACATATATACACATATATCTGATCTAAATCCACTGTATTATATGAAGTTTCTCACATTAATAAATTAAATTTTATATTGACTTTCTGGTTGTTGTGATGCTCTCCAAAATTTTCTTTCTTTAAGATTTCAATATCTATTCTAGTGGTGAGCATTTATATTATATTCTTGAAATGGGGGGGGGGGGACACACCTTAAAGCAGTCAACTGGTTTCATACAGAGGGGTACAAACCTTTGAATTCAATGCTGTTGAAGCACTTTTGATCAAACTCTCTTTGTCTGACAGTTCTACAGGCTGCGACATTGCTGTAAGTATTTCTACAGATTTTGCTGCTGCTTGCTGGAATGCATCTGAAATTATTGTGGGATGAATACCTCGTTGAAGCAGCTTCTCAGCAGTTTCCAAGAGACTGCCAGCAACAACAACAACGCTTGTTGTGCCATCTCCAGCTTCCACATCCTGTGCCTTTGATAACTCCACAAGCTGGAAATAAAAAAAAAAAAAAAAAAAAATAATCATAAGTATCCTTAAACACTGAAGCAAAATACATTTGTATACACTATTTGGCATAGATATACCTAGTCTACCATAAATACTGTTACAAACTTTCGGCACAGGCTGTACAACTGGTTTTGAAGGTCGCAGCCAACCCTTAAGTTAAGAGGAGTGGTCATTGTAAGTGTAGCTGCAGTATGTTTCCGAATATATTTAGCGACGGAGTGGGGTGGTTATGAGAATCTTGTAGCAGTATTAGCCCTTCATAAGGTGGGTAAATCAGCTTCTGATATTTTCATTACCCTGAACAAGTTGAAAATCAGCAGAATGTTTGTATAACAGACCATTAACCGATTCCTAGAAACTGGGACTGTTGAGGATCGCTAGAGACAAAGTCGTCCAGGCAGCATTAGGGACAAGAAGACTGTTCTATTAGTGGCAGCTCAAAAGCTGAACATTTCAAAAATGTTGATGTCGCGTCTGTTAGAGTGATGACCTAGGGTTGAAAGCTTACCAGCGGAGTACAAGTCACCTTCTAACCCAGCGTCTGAAAGAGCAAGTATAACAGACCATTAACCGATTCCTAGAAACTGGGACTGTTGAGGATCGCTAGAGACAAAGTCGTCCATGCAGCATTAGGGACAAGAAGACTGTTCTATCAGTGGCAGCTCAAAAGCTGAACATTTCAAAAATGTTGATGTCCCGTCTGTTAGAGTGATGACCTAGGGTTGAAAGCTTACCAGCGGAGTACAAGTCACCTTCTAACCCAGCGTCTGAAAGAGCAAGTATAACAGACCATTAACCGATTCCTAGAAGCTGGGACTGTTGAGGATCGCCATAGACAAAGTCGTCCATGCAGCATTAGGGACAAGAAGACTGTTCTATCAGTGGCAGCTCAAAAGCTGAACATTTAAAAAATGTTGATGTCCCGTCTGTTGAGTGATGACCTAGGGTTGAAAGCTTACCAGCGGAGTACAAGTCACCTTCTAACCCAGCGTCTGAAAGAGCAGTGGGTGATAAAATCAAAATGCCTTCTTCAGCGTTACACGTACAATGGCCGCAGAAAAAGATGTTCACTATTGAGGAGGTTTCCAATCAGCAAAAGGATTGTGTATATGGCAAATCATCTCGAGAAGTTGGTGAGAAGGTTCCAAAGATACAAAGAGGCCATCATCCTGGTGGGGAGTAGCATATGATGGTACCACCAAACTCCATTTTTGTGAAAAAGAGGTGAAAACTTCTGCCACAGTGTACCAAAACAGTGTTGGAGACTGTTGTGAAGGATTTGGGCAACACTGTTCAGGAATCAACAATGGAGCTTTCAGCAGGATTCAGCACCCGCTCACAAGGCAAAGTATACCCAGGACTGGCTGTGGAGGAATGTTCCGGACTTCATTGCTCCAGAAGATTGGCCTTCCAGTAGCCCTGACCTCAATCCATTGGACTACAAGTTGTGGTCCATACTTGAGGGCATGATCTGTAAGAGGCATACCAGTATCAACAGCCTGAAGTGCTCCCTGGTGAAGGCAGTGGCAGATTTTCCTATAGAGACTGTGCATAATTCTATTGATGTGTGGCCAGAGAGACTTAGGGCCTGTGTGAAGGCCAAAGGCAGCCATTTTGAAAAATGAATGTGACCAGTATAAAAGGATAGTAAATTATTTTGAAAACTGTGGAAATGGCTCAGGTTCATTTTTGTTACAGTATTTATTTTGAAATGATCACAGCATTATTAGATCTTAAAATGCAGAAAGGCAGCTCAGGTGAAGAGCACTCCAAAAAATCTGATAAAGCGCATGAAATCATGAATAACTCCTTGAAGTTGCTGAATTACTCAGAACCTACCCAAATGAATGACTATAATTTTCAACCATTAACATATTTTCTTTCTACAGTGATGCCAATGTTATTAAAAACTGTTTAGCACCAACAAATAACTGCTGAGGCCCCTAAAATATCAGAGTCAGTTTGTTCATTTGAAAATTCTGTTCAAGTTTACTCACAGATTACAGTCTTTAATACATTATGGATCATTACAAAACTGTTCATTTATACTCATTCATTTTAACAATTCTTTAAATAAATCTTACACAATTACAAGAGTAAAACAAATGAAATATTAAAAAGTAAGAGAAAATTATATTCTACAAGGGTCAGTCAATAACTAATGCCTCCTATTTTTTTTTCTCTTTTAATTTGCAAGAAAATTAAACATTGATTACACAGTCACAGTATTAAGGATTAAATTGTCACTTTTCAATGTAATCCCTATCCTTTCCTAGTTTTAGTCCACCTTTTAACAAGGGCATGCATTCCTGTGTGGTAAAATGCACAGTCTTGCTTTTGAAGCTATTGACGAACAAGTTTTTTCATGGCCTCCGAATCTGGAAAGTGAATCCCACGATGACTTTCCTGATCAGATGGAAGTCTGATGGTGCTAGGTCAGGGCTGTATGGGGGATGAGGCAAACTTCCCATTCCAATTTTCACAATCTCTTCAGTGGTGTGACGACTGGTCAGAACATCCACCATTGTTTTTGTTGGGTGAACTTGAAGAAGACATGCTTTCAACCTTTTGAGGGTGCTGACATATTGCATAGAATTTATTGTGCATCCCTGCTCCAAAAAATCAACCAGAATCACACCCTCTGGATCCCAAAAGATGGTTGCCATCCCTTTTCCCTGCTGATGGTACAGTTTGAATTTTCTCTTCCTCTGAAAGGTTGTGCGATACATCCCATGGACTGTCTCTTTGATTCTGATTCAAAAAATGAACCCATGTTTTGTCCCCAGTCACAATTTTGTTTAGGAAATCCTCTCCCTCCAAATTGAAGTGTTGCAAATGTTCTGAGGCTATTGCTTTTCATGTCTGGTTATTTTTCTCGGTTAACATTCGGGATAACCACCATGAACACACTTCTTAAATATTCATCACTACATTACCTTTACTGCCCGAGGGGCGAGATGCAACAATTAATTCATTATCTGGCTGCCAACTTGATGATCTCATCCACTTACACAATGTTGCGTGGAATCACTATAGTCATGGGTCTGCCGCTCCGCTGTTTATCAGCCATCAGCTTCATTACGGTGATAAACCAATCTGCTAACCTCATTGACATTCACTGTTGATCATCACACACCTTTGTGAGCCTTACATTACCCTGAATGGCTGTTTCACCTTCTGCATTCAACAATTCAATGAGAGAACACTAACACAAACATTGCCATTTTGCAACAGGGAGCAGTGCTGCCACTGGATGTATGAAATTACTATTGCAGTGGAGTGGAGCAGGTTTGAGGAATTGCACCAAATTCAAATTTTTCACTTAACACAGCAGAAAGAAAAGAAGATGAAGAAAAAAAAAAGGAGGAATTACTTTCTGACCCTCATTTCCAAAAGTGGTGGTAGGCAAGGTCTATTTTATTTTTTGTGATGAAAAGTTCAAAAGAATGATACAAAGAAAAAGACTTATGAAACAAATAAAACTATTCCTGCAGCTGCAACAATAAGTAGAAGAACAAAATTATTTTTTTTTTTTTTGGGATTAAAAATGTTTCTTTAAAGGGTTAGTAGAGTAATATTGGAGGTATTAGTGAATGAGTTGAGTTGGTGGTGTGTGTATGCATTTTTATTCATTTTTTACTATGTAAGGAGTAAGCACGGAAAGTATTGTATTCCACAATATTGTAAATTCAATATTGACACCAGAATTGTTTTCAGTTTCCCTGATTTAAAAAAAAAAGTCAGTGCATGTACATGTGAGAGAGAGAGAGAGAGAGAGAGAGAGAGAGAGAGAGAGAGAGAGAGAGAGAGAGAGATGTACATATATAGTTTTCTTGCACAGTTTGTAAACTTTTCAGCAAAATCCTTGCACACATGGTCAGGAGATTCATGCTTAAAGTAAACTTTACAAATAAACACACATTCTTCCACCATGTTTACTGCAATGACAGAAGCACCTAACTGACAATGATTGACTGCTGGTGCACCTTACTCAGCAACACAGAAATAGCGACAATGTATTTTCGAGCCAGGCTAGGACTATAGGCGAATGGGGTAGGGATGCATTTTTGTGCCAGGAACTTGATAACAGCATTAGCAACATGTGGCCTGACATTGTCATGATGAAGCTTTCATTGTCCAATGAGGTTCCTTTCCTTTTTGGTATGTTCATTTACCAATTGCTTCAGGATCTTACTATAATAATTTGCAATGACCATAATATGTTTTGGAACTGTAATCCCCTGGCAATCCATTTCCTGACTTCTGTACTCGTCTTTTGTGATGGGGTTGACCATGTTACACCCAATTCTGTGCTGATCTACTTCATCTCTGGCAATAACAGTAAACCCATATTTCATTACCAATGATATTAATTTAACAATGATTTGTAACAAAACTTCACTTATCCTTTTTTAATTCAAAGGACTATCTCTCTTTCCTGGATTTAAAAATAATAAAAAACAACAATAAATTGAATTTTGGAATTTACAGAAAATTAACTCAATATATAATTGAGAAGCCCACCAAGAACTATTAAATTACCATTGCATTTTCAATTTGTTTTAATTTTCTTGTAATTATTTTTAGTATCATTGTACAAGATACATACCATTTTTGCTGCTGGATGTGTAACATTCATTTGTTTCAAAATTGTTGCACCATCGTTTGTAATTGTCACTTCTCCATTGGCACTCTGAATCTAAGGGAAAAAACAAAATACAGTGTGTTTATAACAGCTTACATATAGAAGCCAATTATTATATCCAAGCAATTTTATCCACATAAGCATAAATGAGTATTTGTTACAAAATGTATGTAACTCCACTGAGCCAATGTTTTATTAAATATTACCTTAATATGCCAGTTACTGACATGTTCATTTATTTCAAATACTGTATTATGATCAAGGAGTCTATATATATATATCTATATATTGTTGTCTAGGGTGATTGTTTCGAGTTTCTATTAGCTTATTGTGCAGAAATTGCCATTAACAATGCTGCGACCAAGACAGTCGAATCTTTCCCGACAAAGTTGTAATGCAATTAGGATTCGAAACTTTGCGAATGAAATTGCATGTGAAGAGCAACTATCCAATTAAATTTTTACTCCTTGGATGTGCCTGGCTTACCACTGCACAATTTACAACTAAAGGTTGGCTCTGTAGTAATCATGCTTCAAAACATAAACCAACCAAAAATGTGCAATGGAAGGCGTTTGGTGGTAAGTAAATTGATGAACAGGCGTTTGGTGGTAAGTAAATTGATGAACAATGTGATTTATGCGACGATACTCAAAGGAAATTCTCATTCCGAGGATCCCGATGATCCCAACCGATTTACTGTGAGTTTAAACGACTTCAATTTCCGATCCATCTTGCAATCGCCATGACCATTAACAAATCACAAGGCCAATCCTTGAAAATTTGTGGTCTGAATCTAGAAAATCCATATTTTCCCATGGTCAATTATATGTGGCATGTTCATGGGTCGGAAGACCATCTGCGTTATTTGTTCTTGCGCCTGATAATAAAACAAGAAATGTCGTCTATCACTGAAGAGTGCAACCCATGCACCAAAATACACAGCCAATAAATAATCATTAAAATACTTGATTTTTTGTATTTATATTTATTATCCTAATAAAAAATTGAACTCAATAAAATCCAAAATCTGCTCATTTATTGCTTCTATGGCAGAAGAAAGTTTGTCGGGTCAGCTGGTATTTTAATAAATAATATATGAGTATACACTTACTCAAGAATTAATCAAACCATTGTTTTTATACACCATGGCCAAGTGTCTGTCTAAAGGCATTTAACACTTCCTAGAGACATGTGCCCAGGAATGTCACAATTTGACATCAAATATTGTCAAAAACAGGCTGAGCCAAAGCTCATTGAGTTAACCTGTAGCTTTAAATCTCCCCTACAAAGGGTTTTAGCCCCAAATAACTGATAAGGAAATAAAAAAGTTTAAAAACCCAATCACAGACATCAAAATCCAAGCTTCCCCCCCAAAAAAAAACATGTTTAGGAAAATTACATAACATTACACTTAACACAAATTGTATAAAAAATATACAAGCAAACAAGACAAATCTGTCATTGTCCACTACTTCTGGTAAATCAAAATATAAAACTCATAAAACTGACCAAGATAGGCAGCAGAATTAGATGTTTGGGAAGAAATTTACATCATAAAATTTTGATGTGTTACACTCACATGACTTTCTCTAGCTGCTCTACAAAACTCCTACAAAAGATTATTCTTCTTTGTACACAATGCTAATCAAGATAAATGTTACCAGAATGTTATTACTTAGTTCCTTATAAGTAGAAGGGAATAAGGGAATGCACTATGCTAAAGTGATTGTCAAATGTTTTAAAAGCTATCGTTATGCGATTGTCATTGCAAATCACTTCCTTGCTTGGCCAGGAGTAGAACAAAAGAAAAACAGACACTTCCTGTGTGAGAAAAGTTTAAGTACTTCACAAGTGAAACCAATAACAAGGAATATCTCGAAAACAGTTACCTCCACAACAAAAACGTAAAGGACAAAAATTGTGTGTTTTGTCATGAGATCCAATTTTTGTGTAGTACATTTTTTTTTTATCTATTGCGGTTGAGCAGTTAAGCAAAATTCATCCAGAATAAAGAGATCTTCAGAGGCTATTCCCAAAAAATTTTATATACATTTTATTTTGGACATAAATAGCTATTATATACAGAATTTTAATCAAAATCGTTAGAGCTATTTTTAAGAAAATCAAAATTTTCGAAATTTTTTCCACGTAAAGAGTAGTTTGTAGTGGGGGGATTTTTTTGAAAATCCCTGTGTCGCATCCTTGGAAAATACTAAACCTAAATACCAAGTTTGGCATTTAACAGTCTTTTTGTTTTGGGGCTATGCTGTCCACAGACAGACAGACAGACACACATACACACACACTCACACATATGGACCTTTTTTTAAAAATGCTTTTTTCGGACTCAGGGGACCCCAAAACATATATTTCCGGTGAAATTTCGGTATCGAATTTTTGGGTGCATTACAATACCTTCTCTGTACATATGGGGCTAGAGAAAGTAAAAAAGCAATACAATAAATTTCAATTTGCAGCCAAAACACACTCTGGAAGAGCACCAAAGTCAACCCCCTCAAAAAAATGATCCGAATTTGATGAGGTGCACAGTCCTTGAAACATGTCCAGGTAAAATTACCTATTGATGTTTTAACATTGCTAATTCCAGTTCAGTCAGTTTTATCTATGCTTTGAGGTATTTTATCTCTAATAAGGGCAATAGCGCAGGGTTTAATAACGGATGGATATGGGATTCTATGTTACTGGCAGTATTGTCATAATAACTAGCTATTGATTCAAAATCTTCTCGGGCTTCTAGCCAGGTAAAAACTTGGCTTGACACCAACGTTTCGAAGATCTTCCTCGTCTTCAGGGTGAACTGATGGTTTGAGCTTGCGGAGACAGCTCTTATAAATACCAGTCTCCGCAAGCTCAAACCATCAGTTCACCCTGAAGACGAGGAAGATGCACTTCTTCGAAACGTTGGTGTAGTTTTTACCTGGCTAGAAGCCCGAGAAGATTTTGAATTAATACGTCGCCAGGAAAGCTTCAGTTCTTATTTTAACTAGCTATTGATTTCAACACTCGCTGTATTAGTGAATATTAAACATACCCTAAACCATACAGGTACACCATTACTTGAGTACACAATTGTTATAAGCCTCGCTCTGTTTCATAACCAAATATCAATCCAACTACATGATTACAGACATTGACACTGACAAAAAGGGCATTGGAGCAAAAGTACTTGGGCGATGGCAAAGTGATCCTGATGCAGACAAAAATTAACATTTAAGTAGGCCACTTTTGATTTGGATGACCTTTATGGTAATATGCACTCCATCCAAAATTTCATACATAGATTTAATCAAAAATACATATTTTGAAACCCTGAATAAACAAATTTAAATGACAGCATTACTTGAGAGAGAGTTTGTAAGTTTAGTATATTCCAAAGATGCAACAAGATTTTCGAGAACCATTAAGCTTTGAGTCAAGTAATTGTGTAATTCTTACCATTTTATCCATTCCTCTTGGGCCCAGACTTGTACGAATGGCATCTGCAACAGCTAAAAACAAAACAGGCTTGATTGTTAACCTATACAGAACTCAGAACTAAATAAATATAAGAAAAAAAGTTTGATTACTTCATAAATACATTGCACTTTGCTAGGAAATGAGTTGTTAAAAGACCCATTCTGTAACTTTGGTTAAAGTTTAAGAACCTGTTAAAGCTGCTAACCAGTTGCTACATGCTAGTTGGTATTAAATAATGTACAACCATGTCTTATTGCGAGAGAAAATAACCAGAGCCAAGACGCTGTTATTAACAATTGCAATGCATTTATTATCTGGAATCTCAAAGGAATGAAAAACACTACAGAAGGTTGATAATTTAATGCAAACATGTTAATGCATATGCCATAAGTATTGTGTTCTTACTTCACTGGCAAAGTAAACAAATCAGAATGCATTCTTCTGCAAACGCAGTGCACACACCATGTGTTGCTAAGCTGTGTTTGTCTGCTGTACAATTGTAAAACCGCATACCAACGTTTGGCTGGAAAAGAAATAGCCAACTACTTTCACTATTCATAGATAATGATTAACTTTATTAAATGTATAATAAATAAAACAGATTAAAACATGAAGGTGAGTCATTATATATTCAGTACAAAATGTAAAATTCTCTTGTAAAATTGTACAATGCAGACATGTTTTGAAAGTTTACTGAAATACTGCATGCATACATCAATCCAACAGTTTTGACATATGCACAATCATACACTGAATATTTCTTTAATATAGCACCATAATGCAGCGAAGAGCTAATCTGAAGATGGCAATGCTTTCACTCCTTCAAGACAGGAATCATCTGTTGCAGTTGTACTTAAAACTACCTGAATCATCACCAAAATTGATAATTTAATTAGTGAATGACAATGTCCACCATTCCTTCTAAATCTGACTTTGTTGCTCTTCCCAAACAATGTGTAGTACACACTCATTGCCTAGCTGCGCAAACCAGTTAATGTGTTGTGAAATGAATAAGTATGGTGGAGGGCAACACACAATACATTTGTTGTAATGGGAAAAAGTGAAATTTAAAACAGCTATAATTATGTCACAAGATATCCGAGAAGGAAATAATGCAGGTATGCGATATTCATTTCAATGATAATATTTACTGGTTTCGCTCAGTTGTGGGATGAAATGCCATCTAGTTAACGAGGTGATTTTATTCAACTCCCACGTCTAATGCCTGAGCATAGATGCTGATGATCATAAAGAATATGTTGTCCCAATTATTTCCTACTTGCTCAAAAGCTACATTTCTTAGAGGTATTTAAAAAGCATATTACTACTCCACAACTGTTTCCACCTGTAAATCTCTTAGGCCCGTTCTTACAATATCCTGTAACGTAAGAATAAGGATTAACCTCCAGTAAACTTTATGGTTCTTACCATCTAAAGGTCAACTTTTACTCGTAGTTAATAAATCTGCACATAATTTATAGCAGTTAGTGCACCTATGAAATATTAATATCTTCTGTCATTTGCTTTCGTTGTTGAGTGAAATCCTTGTGCACTGTTAGATACAATGGAGAATAGTAAACAAAGGATTACACAAACTAATTTTTCTTCTGGGGAATTGGAAATTCTGTTGAAAATTATACAGGCAAAACGTCACTTATTGAAAACAAGAAAACTGATGCATGCTGTTACATGGGAGCAGAAAAGCAAAACATGGGATGAAGTGGATGAATTGTTTGAAACTGTGAGTGGTACCAAAAGACCTGTAAAAAAATTAAGAGTTAAGTATGATAACATGAAGAAAAAGGTTAAAAAGGAAATGGCAGGTGAAAAGAAAGAAATCTTAATGGGAAGGTGTAGTAAACAAGCTACCAAAAACGACAAGAACATAAATGCTACTGGGTTTGATGGGTACTAGCGCTGTTGGACTGAATAATCCATTTGATGGAGATGCAGTAGGCAAGTTTATTTTCATTATTTACTTCAATTTGAATAGTATTTGTTGTTTTTGTCATATCACTTCAACCTCTTAATATAAAGCCACAAGTATACTCGGGCTTATTATTTCTGACCAGAATACATTTCAAAAGGTCTAAGTTACTCGTTCTATCCCATGTTTTGGCACTACTTTGATATTTTCATAGATATCATTGTGGTTTGTTGCTTTGAAAAGACCTTTGCTGACCAAAAGAGCAGATTTGTATGGCATTGTGCATCCAACAAGCAAAGAAATGCCGCCTTCTTTCCGGACCAAGAAACTTAAAGGGGAAGTTGGAGCATTTTAGCAAGGTAAACTAACTGCACTGAAATGGAAAGATAAGAGAAACGTCTGTATGCTGTCCACTATCCACAATGCAGACACGGAAAGCAAGAAACAAAGAAATTGTAAAACCATCAGCTGTATTTGCTTATAATCACACAATGGGAGGTGTGGATAAAGTAGACCAGCACATCGCAAATGATCCATTGCCACGTTAGAGGGACAAGAAGTACTACAAGAAGATATTTTTCCATCTTTTGGAATTGGCAGAATGGAATGCCTTTATTCTGTATAAAAACATGGAGCAAAGCACAGTGCCCTTGACTTTTGCGTGGCTGTTGCTGAGCAGCTCATTGAAAAACATCAGAGGGAGCAATTGTCAGCAAAAGCAGCAGGCCATCCAACCCCAACTCGACTTGGATGTCATTTTCCATCAGCGATTCCTCCAACCGAGAAGAAACAGAATCCAACAAGAACGTATAGGACGTGCAGTAATCTGCGTGATGCCAAAAGAAAGAAGGCACGGAGGGAATCTAGATACTTGTGTGTAGCTTTATGTATTGATCCTTGCTTCAGGGTATTCCACACAGCCACAAACACACAAATAATGACTAAATGTGTTGCTGTTCATTTTTAGTGCTTCAATGCCCAGAATTCACTTTTGTAAATGTAATTTCAAGAAGAAAAAGGGGATGTTCAGTGATGAAAATTTCCATTGTTGAGCACTTAAAAAACAATTTCAAGGTTACTGCCATTATAGTACTGAAAAGAACCATTATATTGTATATGAATACATATGTTAAGAGGTTAAACAACATGCTCCTCTCTAACCTTAAATTATATTAACGCATGAAGCAAGCTAGTCATTTCGTGATTTCATAGTAAAATCGGCAGAACTATTAAATCTAACCCACAGAAGAAGACTGCCTTCTAAATACCAGTTTAAATTAGTAGTTATCTTTTGTGTTTTAATTTCAGATACTGAAACGGGAACAAGCACTGGGTCTGCAAAACCTTGCTGCCACACCGAGATTAATAATGAGCGTAACACTGAAGGTATAAAAATGACAGAGGAGCACAATACAGAACACATGTGGTCATCCTGGTCCCTAGTACACAAGTTTGTTAAAAGAGTTCCAAACTAAGAGTTGAGGGGAGGCTTAACATGGAGAAAATAAAGAATGGTAATAAAGACTGTGCAAGTTGAAATGTGTTCTATACAGAAGAAAAGCATGCTAAGGAGAGGCATGAATGGGAAAGACGACATGAGTGGGAAAATGAAAGCCAGAGTAGAAGGGGTTAGAATATGAACGAAAAAATCTGATGTGATCCATTCACATGACTTTCTTTACACCCCTGCAAAAAAATATTATTAAAAATCTGATGTGTTGCACTCACATAACTTTCTCTAGCTGCTCTACAAACCTCCTACAAAAGATTATTCTTCTTTGTACACAATGCTAACCGAGATAAATATTAGTAGAATGTTCATATTACTTTGTTCCTTATAAGTAGGAGAGAATAAGGAAATGCACTATGCTAAAGTGATTGTCAAATGTTTTAAAAGCTATTGTCATTGCAAATCACTTCTTTGCTTAGCCAGGAGTAGAACAAAAGAAAAACAGACACTTCCTCTGTGAGAAAAGCTCAAGTACTTCACAATTGAAACCAACAACAAACAAAAAAAACGTAAAGGACAAAAATTGTGTGTTTTGTCATGAGGTACATTTTTTGTGTAGTTCGTTTTTTTCTATCTCTTACGGTTTAGCAGTTAAGCAAAATCCTGGTTCCTATGTTTCTTCTGGTTTGTCCAGGTTGAAGGAACATCTGGGACACTTAAACAACCAAATGGAGGAATCAGCAGTAGCCTCACATGCTTGGGACAATAGCCATAGAATCAAAGATAATGTTAAAATCAGTACAGCGACCGCTAGAATTAAACATATGGGAGATCTTTATTTTAAAGCAGAAACCTAGCCTGATGAATTTTGGAATTCCCGCCGATGACAACCCGCTCTACAAGTTCATTTATCAGCCACCAGAGAAAGGAGAGGAGTCCACAAAAAATACAAACAACAGGCCGGCCAGTCGAAATCTGTTGATGATGTAGGCAACATACGCCTTCAAAACATGTCCAGGTAATTAATTACTTAGTGAAGCAATTCAAGTGTAAATTCGACTCATTTTTCCAATGTGTAATTATGCTTCACTGTGTACCACTTCCAGTATTTTGATTCTTTTGATCGTCTATTTAGTTCTTTTTGTGGATGACAGAAGTATTATAATTAAAGAGCAGAATGCTAGTCAATTCCCAGATTCATCTAATAAAATCTTCAAACATACTAAATAATTGGTTTGAAAGTAACAAAATTCACATAAAAGTATAAAAACATGGCAGACCTAAGGATAAAATATGCAAATAACCAGATTGCAGAAGCCTGTAACACAAAATTCCTAAGTCTTATAATTGATTGTAACGTGAATTGGAAACACCATATTGATTATATCTTACCAAACTGAGCTGTGCATGCTTTGCAATCCGATCTTTAACTCAGATAATAAATAAGAGTGTACTAAAAACAGCTTATTATGCATATTTTCATTCATTGATGACCTATGGAATATTATTTTGGGGAAATTGGAATTTTACCATTAGCCTGTGAATATATTCTAGCCATAGTCATTTGTAATAAATAAACCAGAAAAATTTACAAAAAATACAGATATTCATAACAAAGAGACCAGACAAAGGCAGGACTTACATAGACCAACAAATAAATTGCAGTTATTCCAAAAAGGGGTTTAGTACAAAGGAACAGTTTTGTTTAATTCACTTCCCTCTTCTATAAAAGAATTACAAACAAAAACAAGTTTAGATCAGAATTAAAAAGATACCTTATTACTCACACCTTCTATACAGAGGATTTCATTCAATCAAAAAGTACTGGTAATAATGTAACATTGTAAATATAATAAACATGAATATTCTAAGAATGCAAGTGTATGAGTAGACTTTTGGAAATAGACATGCAATTGAAAATTATGCAAAACTGACACCTCTGAAAATTCATTGTCAGAGTTATTATTTATAAACAAATTTATTAACAAGTATAATAAATGTAATTCTTGACATGATCTACATCCAAGAGTTTGGGCTTAAAAGTCTAATCTCACAATAGCATCTACAGATTGCAATGTTATGTATGTACACAGATAATGATGTGAGCAAAAAATTAAGTGAATTGGGAAGCCAATATTTAAAACAAAATAAAAGTTATGACAGTCATTAATTACCAATTTTGCTGCTGGCTTTGTTACTCATATTAACGTTCTTTAAGAAATGGACTTATTGAGGTTAAATTTTAGGTAAGATTATACAAAAATGTTGCAGATGAATGTAATAGAAACTTATAGAAGGTGGCAGGTTTAGTAATGCCATGCAATACAAACTATATCATGTTTTGTGTCGTTAATATTTTTAATTAACATTCATAGTTTGTTGTTGAAGAAATTTAAGTTAAGTTTTTGAATATGATTGATCATATTGGTTAGTGATAAGATTTGGAACTTATGACAACTGGTTGGTGCCGCTTCACAACTGTGTAACAGATGGTGTACACAAGGTGCTGTGCTGTGTAGAACTTAGGTAAATTCCAGACATGACTTTTTTTTAATGATGGTATACATTGGAGGGGGTTACAACTTCCACAGACGGTGCAGTTTTTCAAGTGTTGCAAACAATACTTATGTTCTGATTTGAAATTTTCTAGATTACCAAGGTTTTCACTTGGATCTTTGGGGTTTTAGTTTCAGATCCCTCGGCTATGCTCTGTGGTCGCCTTTGGCCACAACAGCTTTACTCCTCTACATATAAAAATAACCCTTCAACTATGCTTTTGAAGAATTATTTTAGGAGCCTAAAAGTGTATAACTGTAAATAATTACAAAGCACTCTAATGGCAGAATGGATATTCTTTAGACTATGTGCTGCAACAATTTTTGTCACAAGAGAGCAGTGTATGGTGCTGAATATTTACATAAACGGCTCAAGTTGCCATGTAATTTCTGTGCTGCAAACATCACTATTTGTATATACCTTAACCCCCCCCCCCAAGCATGTTATACAGCTGTTTGCAATTCTACATATGCCTACCACATGTGCCATTACTAGAAAGCAGGCAGCTTTATTATTAAAACCTGAAAATGAATACGCTACCTGGCCTCTGGCAGTCAGTATAAAAGTTAGTAGGTGGAAGTTGTGCCCAACAGCAATGCCTAGGTTTATAATATATTTTGATCTTGTGCCTTTGTGCGACGACATGGAAGAATGCATGCATTTTCACCACGATGAAAGTTTGCTAAAACCCCATATGTTATGTTGGGAACGTCATCCAGTGTCAAAACGGGATCGAACATATCAAATATTTTCTTGCAGGAAAAGACATGCCAAACAGTTTTCGGAGTTCATAGCAACAGGCTCTTGGTTCAAAAATTCAAGATTACCACCTGCCCAAGTATTCCTCCTTACATACAGTTTTGCAAGTCAATTATCATACAAGCAAACCGTTGTGCAAAGTTCTCAATAAGACAGCAATGTCAGCCATGCAGCAATTGATGACTGGTTTAGCTATTGCCGGGAGGTGTGCATCTTTTCAATGGATGACAAATGCATAAACGGGTAAAATTGGCAGTGTTGTCCAAATCAACGAATGCAAAATTAGAAGGAAGAAATACCACCACAGTCGTGGAAGGAAACTGGATCCTTGGAATGATCGACTTGATCAACAATGAGGTGTGAATGACTATGCCCCAACAATAGGAGAGAGCAACACTTTTTGTATTAATTGAGCAGCACACGGGATTTGCCAGCACAATCCATGCCGATTGCTGAGGTGGATAAAATGGGCTAATGGCTGGGGGTTTTGCTAAGTACTTAACAGAGAACCACAGCCTGCATTTCTTGGACCCAGTAACAAATGCCCAAACCAACAATATTGATTCACGCTGGCTATCTCTTCGGCATTGCCTACCCTGGAGTGGAATCAGAAAAAACCAAATAGATGTACATTTGGCAGAGTAATTGCGGCAACATGACACAAAAAAATTTATTAGCCAACCCCTTTCAAGAACTAATCGAAGACATTCGAAAAGTTTACCCTATAGTGTAGTTTATCAGTTTAAATGTGTACAAAAAAAATAGTTTTGTATAATGAAAATAAGAGAGACCATGGTGGTGAATGGGTGTTTAATAAATTGGCAGTAACTAGTGTGATTGCATCAGCAATATTGGCAGCATTGAAAGTTGTCTGCTACTGATCTTGTTGCAAGTGCAGTAAGTACCTTTGGGCATAAGATTTTATTCGGGAAAAAAATTTGCGGGACATAATCTAAAGAGCCGGTAGAATAATAGAAGTATCAAGTCTGGATTTCACTTTGAAGTAATGCCCATTGGGTTTGGCTATCTCGGCTATGCCCTGCTGTCCGTGATCGCTAACCTCCTCGGCTACGCTTTATGGCTAAGCGACCCAAATCAGCAGCAATCATAGCTTCTTTTTGCATTACCAACGATCGCAACACAACTACAGTAGAAGCTATGCCTTCCCATGATACCTCGAGTGTATATGTGTAATATTTAAATTTGTGGAATCCTACTTAGTGAAAATGTATTACAAAATACGTGATTTCACAATTCTATTAATTCATGTGGAAAGTTTACACACTTAATAGCTGAGCAGAAATATCATACAATAAAATAACGATGCAGGTGCGCGACAACTTTTAGTATCATCCAACACATGTGCACTAGTACATACATTCTATTCTTTGAATTCTAAACAATTCTTACGAAATGGAAATCCAGCTCTTCAATTGCACTTTTAATACACTAAGCTCTAATATATTTTTACCTTTTGCAGCATTAATGTTGCTGCTCCTAATTTCTGCAGGTTTACTTTTATCCTTGTATGCCCCAGTCTGGGGTTTCTTGGTGTCTCCAGAACCCGTTTGTGCAGTCATATTTAAAGATGTTTAATTGTATACCAAAATTAAATTATGCACACACCGATGTCATACGATTTTCCTACTTCACACTTTCAGTAACATGGTACACATTTCTAGAGACGCTTAATTCCCTTCAATGTGCCTCATTGTTACTGGGTGAACCACTCCGAGTTGAGACGCTGTCATTGGCTCTCTGCCTGTGACGCATCTTAGAGAGAAGTCCACAGCCCACTACATAAAGGTATTGCACTCCACCCAATAAAGGAAATAAGGGAATACCTTTGGCTAAACATCTATGGGCTAAACCAACAGTCACATGTTCTAAAAAATCTTATGTGTTCCGTTCACATTGCATTCTCTATATCTCTTAAACAAATTATTGTTAAAAAGCTTATGCTTCTATTTACTTCATGCTAATCGAGAAAAAATTAGCAGGAGTTGTCTTATAACTTGCTTGTAAGTAGAAGCGAAATAAGAGAGTACCACAGGTACTCCGAAATATAGACCATTGCAGCGAACTCACTAATTCCTCATTAATTATCAACTATTAAAACCATAAGTTTATTTCAAGTACATAGTGGACAGATATAGAAAATCAAGTCAGTGACAACTGCATTATATTAATAACTACATTAATAAGGTGAACGGGAACGTAAAATGTAGGTGTTACATGTATATTTTCTTTTTTCTTTATTTTAACATCTAAGGTCATATCAAGGGCTTCGAATTAGAAACAACTCGTTGCTTACGTTGACGCACACATTCACTCTCACATACTTCCAGACTCTGTGGGGGATATGGAATAATTTTGGTTAAAGAAAAATTCCCCGCCCTAGCCGGGAATCGAACCCGGGACCTCCGAGTGAGAAGTCAGCTCGCTGACCACTCGTCATGTATTTCTTTAAGAGCGATAAAGGATAATTTACAACTGCTCAAGAATTCGTTAAATTGACATGCTGGTACATATTTTTTGCGTAAACAAAATTTACGTACCATTAGTGTTGGTTTATGGTATTTTGGATGATGACGCAGGCCAATGCTTGCCTATTTTTGGAATTTAAATATTTTATTATAATATAAGTTGTGAATCTTACATAGCTTTGCAATAAACATTTTAGTCCCTAAGCCGCAAAACATTGCTGAACAGAAGCTCAGACAAATGTCTATTGACTTTTAGGATGTTGACCAGCATAATTATTTCAAACGAAGTGCTGTTTCTGTTATGTTATGTATGTAATATGTATGTATGTATGTATGTATGTATGTATGTATGTATGTATGTATGTATGTATGTATGTATGTATGTATGTATGTATGTATGTATGTATGTATGTATGTATGTATGTATGTATGTATGTATGTATGTATGTATGTGTGTGTGTCTGTCTGTCTGTCTGTCTGTATGTATGTATGTATGCATGTATGTATGTATGCATGCATGTATGTATGTATGTATGTCTTTATTCACCGTTGGAAATTTTACAATTTCATGGTTTCGTCAGGAATACAATATTATATACAGAAAACAGACTTAATAGTTGCTATATACATTATGAAAATCATTAAGTAAATTTGCATAAGAAATAACAAACGACACCTAAATATATATACAATAAATGTGGCGATTAGAGGCCATAAGTCTTTGTACAATAGCAAAAGAAAAAAAAATACAATCAGTTTTAAGCATTATTAGGAACATAATTAACGCTTACAATTTATATACAGATTAAAAATTAATCAGATTAGTTTCTAAAATAATCAAAAAACTCCTGCATGCTATAGAAACTCTGCTCAATTAAATATGTTTTTTCTTCTTTCCCAAACTTTGTATAGTTACTGTAACTAATTTTATTTGTTATTTGGTTGTACATTTGTATGCCATTGTGCAGTATAGAATTTACCTTTTTGGTTGTTCTGGCACTCTGTATGTGTACTACTGTGACAAGAAAGTTCCGGGAATTGGTCAATAAAACACAAAAAATGAATTATTCACCCAATTTTATTTTATCGCCTTCAAAGTAGGCCCTTTCTGAAATTATACATTTATGCCAATGAATAATCCAATCATCAAAACATTTTTTGTAGGCACATTTAGGAATCGATGTCAATTGCCGCCGCGAATTTTCCTTTATGTCTTCTATCGACTGAAAACGGGTGCCTCGAAGTGGTAACTTCAGTTTTGGAAAAAGCAAGAACTCAGCAGGATCCAGATCAGGTGAATACGGTGGTTGTTCCATGAAATTTGTTGAGTTTTTGGCCAGAAATTCGTTCAAAATAATAGTCTTGTGAGCTGGTGCGTTATCGTGGTGCAGAATCCATGAGCTGCCGTTCCACAAATCTGGCCCTTTTCGCCGTATTTGCTCTCTCATACACCTCATAACGCTCAGATAATAGTCTTTATTTACCATCTGACCTTCTGGCAAGAACTCTGAGTGCACGACACTGCGATAATCGAAAAAAAGAAGAAGAAGAAGAAGAAAAAGAACTGTCAACATTACCTTTAGTTTTGATCGAGTTTGACGTGCCCTTTTAGGTTTCGGTTCGGTTGGAAGGCGCCATTCGGAAGCTTGTTGACTGGTTTGAGTGTCAAACTCGTAAACCCAAGTCTCATCACCAGTTACAATGCGTTTCATGACTGTGGGGTTGGAACTTACGCGATTGAGTTTTTGTAGAAAATTCAAGTCTTTCGGAACTAACCGAGCTGCAACACATGTCATGCCCAAACAATCGTTTAAAATGGTACGAATCGATTCGTGAGACACAGAAAGTTCAGCGGCAATCTCTCTCAGACCTAAATGACGATTTTCAGACACCATTTTCTTCACTTTAGCGATGTTCAGTTCAGTTGAAACCGTTAATGACCAATCCCAGAGCGAGGAAAATCTTCCACCACATTCGACCACTTTAGAATGCATTGTACCACTCATATGCACGTGTTTTTTGATAAAGTCGATTCTCCGTAAGCCCTCTGTAAAATTTTCAGCGATTCGGCACACGAAATACCATTTGCAATGCAAAATTTGAGAGATTCTTTGTTCAATATTTATGTCCATCGTAAAATCGCAAATCACCTTTGAGATGAACTAACAAAATGGCTTACTGTAGACAAACTAGATGACAGATGACGATCAAACTCCACGTGGGTATAGAGGAAGGTTGTACCAACTCAGCGACGGCAATAATTTCGAATCCCCTTTTAAACAGGATTTTTAAATGATCAATTCGCGGTACTTTCTTGACAGAATGTATTTTGTTACTGTTTCTGGTACTGTGTTTATGAACAGCGTTGTTTGTACTAAATAAGTATGTGTTGTTCCTTATAAAGCAGACAGTTTCAAAAATATAAAGACTTGGTAGTGTAAGAATATTATTTTGTTGAAAGTGTGGTTTACATGATGTTGTTCTATGCAGGTTTAACATTAACCTAAGTATTTTCTTTTGCATTATAAATAGTGTGCTTATTTCATTACTGGATCCCCAAATAAATATACCATATGCACGTGTAATTTGCACATAGGAAAACTATATCGTTTTTTGTATTTGCAGGTAACTAATTCCTTTTAAGACATATATTATATAATAGGCTCTATTTATTCTGGATGTGACATTCTTAATATGACTTTGCCAGTCTAAGTGTTGGTCAATTAATATTCCAAGAAATTTTGCTTTAGCAACATACTGTATTTTTTTTATTACATACAATTTTTGGTCCTGTTAAGAGATAACGGTAAAGCTGTACGATGGTTCCATCACAGATACGAAAACGCGCCCCCCCACACACACAAACGGTCTTAAGACTTTTACTGGCGATCCATAACCTGAAAGTGTTGAAAACATTAAGTTGTTCAGATGTGAAAGTTGCCAGATTGCCGAAATTTTGACTTCTTCTTGGGATCATTGGGGTTTTAGCTTCACAGATCCCTCGCCTGCACCCTGTTTTCTTCGGCCGCAACTGCTACATTCCTCAACTTATAAAAAATATCCCTCGGCTACGCATTGCGGCTTAGGGCCCTCCATGATGGGCTTCGCTTTGCAGCTTAGGGCCCTAAATGTTTATAACAGACCAGTAAGTAACTACAATGCGGCTCTAATGACGAAATAACAAAAGTGTCATCATATAGAAGTAATGCCAAGTGGTAGAACTGTCGTATACTAATAATGAGGTAACGTTTAAGAACCTTTTCCCATCCATTTTAGATCTCGGATTATATACCTGGAGAAGCTTGTTATTTTCAGGGAAGAATGCCTTTGGCCCGAAGTACTTTAAGTATTTCCGTGTGCAAGCTTCATTATTCGCTTCTTCTCTAGAATGCCAATTGACCAAATTAATTGTGAGCAGAAACTGGTTGAAGTCCAGTTATCTTATAAGTAGGGCTGGAATTCGAATAACGTCATCGTTTAATTTTTTGCATCATAGGCATTGCTAATGTGTACATAAATTCTTGTCGTGCATATTATTAGGTCTTTTGACACATTCGTTTTACTTTTTCTACGTGTACAATATACTTAGTATATAGAGAAGATACTGTACTGCACCGAAAAATTCGATACTGAAATTTCACCGGAAATACATGTTTTGGCACCCCCTGAATCAAAAAAAGAGTTTGTTTACTACTTAATCTATACGTGCTATGTACATAGTATATAGAGAAGGAATTGCACTCCACCGAAAAATTCGATACCGAAATATCACCAGAAATATATGTTTTGGGACCCCCTTTTTGTTTATTTTTTTTTTGCTTTCTCTACACGTACTATGTACATAGTGTATAGAGAATGTATTGTATTGCACTAAAAAATTCGACACCACGATTTCACCGGAAATACATGTTTGGGACACCCTAAATCCAAAAAGCATTTTTAGAAAAAGGTCTGCGTGTGCCTGTGGGTAGCATAGCTTAAAAAAGAAAAGTCAGTTAAATACCAAACTTGTTATTTAAGTTGAGTGTCTTCAAAAGATAAGACAAGACGATTTTCAAGAAAATCACCCCACTCCCAACTACCCTTTACATGGAACATTTTTCGAAAATGTTTATTTTCTCAAAAATGACTAACGATTTTGATTAAAATACCATATATAACAAACGAAATGTGGATATATCTTGAATTTTCTGGGAATAGCCTTTGAAGACCTCTTCATTTCTGGAGGAGTTTTATAAAATTGGTCAACCGTAAGACATACAAAAACTTACTGCACAAGAATGTAAATCTCATTAAGACACAAAATTGATGCCATATACTTTTTTGTAGAGTTAACCGTTTTCGAGATGTTCCTTTTTATTGGTTTCAGTTTTAAGATACTTATAATTTTCTCATACGGGAACTTGTCAACTCCTGGCCACGCAAAGAAACCACTTTCTACTTTTCTGTACGTACTATGTATATAGTGTATAGAGAAGGTAAAACATTCGATACCGGAAATATATGTTTTAGGGGTCCCTGAATCCAAAAAAGGCATTCTCACAAAAACGTCCGCGCGCGCGCGCGTGTGTGTTATTGCTAATAACAGTGCTATTAATATTATGAAAACTATGTTTTTTTCAGAAAATCACATGAGACAATCAGATACGTTCTTTGATATACAAATGTTTTTAATACATACATATGCCTAATGTTTTTCTTCTTTCAGAATTTGAAATTCGTTATTATCTAAATAATAATAATAACAATAACAATAATAATAACTATGATTATAGTATGATTATCATATTTTTTATTATTATTATTTACAAATCCTTGCCAAAAAAGTTCTATAGAAAAAAAACTCTGCTTGTTCATAAGTCACTTGAGACAAATAAACAAGTGATAAAAAAGAAAAGAAAAAACTCATTTTATTTATCGATATATTATTTTCCAGACGAACATATCCAGTTCCCGAGTAAAGCTGCCAAGAGACGAATCAACTGTGAATCTATTGAAGAGAGCATTCCACCCGTAAAAGTGCTTGGAAGAGAGTTTGACCAAAGTGTTGTGGATGCCTCTAGGACTGAAAATTCGGTGAGTTGTGCTCAGATAAACCATCTGGAACTGACGTGTTCAAAAACAGAATTTACATAAAGCAATTTGAAGATTCCGTTGAAATAATAGATAGATACTTTATTTCACTGCTTAGGGCGTGGCCCGGTGGCAACGCTGTCAATGTAATGATACAATGGACAATACAATTGAGTTAAATAAACAATAATGTGAGTAATACCCTGTAAAAATGCTGCTGACATCATAGTATACTAATATATACATAATTGTAACAACAGTAATAATAACGCAATATTTTTATTTACTATCCTAACTATAAATCACTCTTCTTTAGTCTCTTTTTAAAACTATTTACACTTTGAGGCAAAGTCTCCAGATAGATCACACAATACTTCTAGACGAGTGTAAACTCTTGGTTTGTGATGCAATTTGGAATAATTTGATTCAATACAAATCAGGTATTAAATTGAACGGTACATTGATATGCAAATATATATTGTAATCTCCTGAAAATTAAAGAATTGAGACGTTTAATTTCAACAGAAAACATCTCATACTTGATATATCGATAGTTTTGAATCGAAATGCATTTAAAAATCATTATATCAAATATGTGGTCTCATTTTAAATACGTGTCAGTATGAGCGTGTTAAATGCGGGTTGCTATATGGATCTCCCCGATTTCATAAAAACCAAAAATGCTGTAACTCGGATACGAAATACAGATAATAAATGCTTTGCATATTGTCTATTAACGTCAAAATATCCAGTGAAAGCAATCAAAAGACGAGTGAGTTCGTATACCAAACGCGATATGTTACAAGAATTTGATTTTAGGGGAATACCCTTCCCCGTTTCACTCGAACAAATAGAACAATTCGAAAATCAGAATGAAAATATATTAGTTACGGAATATGGGAGAGATGGCGGACCAATTATTCTGTTATATCAAACTTCTGAACGTAAAGAAAATGCGAATCTGTTACGTATTACCACGGGAAATATACCACACTATTGTGTAATAAATGTTCTATTCAGGTTATTGGCCAAACAGATCGCTCGATGCAAGAGAAAACTCTCATTTTGTGAAACGTGTTTGAAACATTTCTCAACTAAATACGTGTCAGAAAATGTTACGGCGAAGTGCTCAAAAACGCAAATTGTTACAATGCCAGAAATTGGTGTAAATGATAGAATTGAATTTAATGCCTATTCCAAATGCACTCCTGTTCCGTATGTCTATTATGCAGATATAGAATCTGTACTTACCATAGTTCATTCTTGTCAACCATCCGTGGAAAGTAGTTGGACACGCCAAATACAAAAACATGTGGCTGTGTCAGTTAATTGTATTAAAACTTGTCTGTCGTTATGACAATTCGTTGTCAGATTTCAAAATTCAATGTTATTCAAGATTTCTTTTAAAGAATTACAGCGAATCGGTGACCGAGTAATTTATGTATATGCAAAGATTACGGAGATAAAAATTACTGATGAAGATAACATACCTTTTATAAATGCCAAACACTGCTATTTATGTAAAAAAGGATTTCGATATTGACAAGTCACGAACGAGGGACCATTGTCACATTACAGGGACATTTCAGGGGTCAAGTCAATTTAAATAGGAAGCTACCAAATTTCATTTTTTTTTTTTTTCCATTTCTTATCAAGCTATAATGCACATTTCCTCGTGAGAAATCTTGCTTATGACAATAAAGCCATAAATTGTATTTCACAGACATCTGAAAAGAATGTGTCATTCAGTAAGAGATAAACATCCAATGGAAATATATATATATATATATATAACTCAGACTCTGACAGTTATCGATTTCTAGATGATAAATTAAGTAATTTAGCTGATATGCTGAATTCTGAAGATTTTAAAATCATAAGCATAGAGTATGAAAAATATGAACTCCAGCAAATGAGACGCAAATACATACCTAGACAGTGCAGATAAATTAGAAGAATGTAAATTGCCTGATATGGCAAAGTTGATGATATAACGAAAGAAGAGTATTTAAATGCGCAAACAATGGAAAGCCTTCAGTATTACCAATTGTATCTTAAAACTGATACTTTATTTATGGTTGATATATTTGAAAAACTCAGAGAATTATGTATGAATTTATATAAATTAGATCCATGTCACTATTACACAATACAGGGGTTAGCATCCGATGCAATACTAAGAACTACATAAGCAAAAATGTCTTTAACCACTGACAAGGAAATGTTTGAGTTTTTTAATCTGGAGTCAAAGGTGGACCTTGTACAGCGTCTAATCGATACGCGAAAGGGAATAATAAACATATGCATGTTTTTAATGAGTCATTACCCATTAAATACCTATATATTGACTCCAATAATTTATATGGATAAATACAATCTGATTATATGCCTTATGGAGAGCCATATATGCCAGATGCAGAAATAGGATACGCGGTCGAGGCAGACATTTATTATCCCAGAGACCTGCACGAGTTGCCGCTCTGTCCAGAATGAAACCCCCCCTAATGACAAGTTTAAGAAACTGCTCGCTACGCTGACAAGTAAACAAAAGTGGGTATTGCATTATCGTAACCTCCAGCAATGTATTCATTTAGGAATGAAACTGAAACATGTTCATAGAATTGTAAATTTCAGGCAATTGGAGCGGTTGAAAACGTATATAGATCTGAATAAAAAAAAAAGTCTTCTCAGGAAAAATCAAAGTTCGGACAGAGTCTATGAAAAAAGAGGAATAATTGCGTATATGATAAATTTATAGAGAATGTACGCGAATATAGTGACTTTCGACTTTGTACAAATTGGAAGCACACACGGAAATTAATATCACGACACACGTTCAAACGAGTTGAAATATTTGAAGAAAATCTTATCGGAATTGAATTGGCAAGAGAAGAAATTAGGATGACTAAACCCATTTACATCTGACAGGCAATCCTTGATCTTTCCAAATTTGTAATGCATGATTTTTATTGTAAAGATCTGACTTTAAATTATACGGATACAGACGCGTTTCTCTTTGAAACGAGTACCGATATTTACGATTTTGTGAAAACCAACATACAGTACATCGACATCTCCAATTATTCTCCTGATAACGGATATGGAATACCATTGTTGAATAATAAAATAATGGGTCTTTATAAGGATGAATTGTGCGGAAGAGTAATGAATGAATATGCGGGGTTGCGTTCCAAATTATATGATTTTCTATTCGACGGTCAGGTAATTAACAAATCGAAGACTGTTTCAAGGTCTGCATTGCATCCAATAGCTTTTGACGATTACTAATCATGCCTCAGGGATGTGAATGCATTGCATTATACTAAACAGACAACTTTCAGAAGCTATAAACATATCGTTCACACTGTGGAAATTAACAACTTTTCTTTAACTGGTGTTGATACAAAATGTTATATTTCAGAAAAATCACATTAAACTCTTGCTTGGGGGTCATTATGCAGTACCTGATATCCTGAACGTAATTCTTAAAAAAAGAAAAATGTTTGTCTTTTATGCTTTTTGTACAGCTCATGACTTTAAGCTAAATATGATTAAAAATGTTTGAAGCCTTTATTTGTGTATTGTATGAAACAATGTTTCTGCTCGTTATTTTTTAAGTAATAAAAATATTTGCAACATGTATGTAACATATATAACAGTTTTTATGCAAAATGATATGTAACATAGCTAATCTCAGTAGTGACTTCACTCATTGTCACAAGTTTGCTAGTTAACTAAATCGAAGGGAGTGTGCAATGCGTTCAATAACTTTTGACGATTACTTATAATGTCTCAGTGATGTGAATGCACTGCATTATACTAAAAACAGTCAACTTTTATGAGCTATAAAACATAGCCTTCACACAATGGACATTAACAAACTTTCTTTAACTGGTGCTGCACAAAACATTATACTTCAGAGAAAAATCACATTATGCAACACCGACATCTCTAAGCATAACTCTTGAAGAAGAAGAAGAAGAAGAAGAAGAAGAAGGTGTCTTAAGCTTTTGTAGAGCTCATGATTTTAAGCTATATGTGTTTAAAATTTTTGAAGCTTTTATTTGTGTATTATATGAAACATGAGTGTTTTCATGCTGAATATGTACTTTAGTCTCATGAAATGGTAGTACAAGTTAAAATCATGTTTCTGCTCATTATTTTAAGTAATAGAAATATTTGAGGCTATTTATATAGCATATATTACACTTCGTAAACAAAATTTCTAACTCAATGCCCTCACTTATTGGCACATTTTTTGGTAAAAGAAGTATCTGAAATTATTTGTGTAAAATGTAACTTGCAGTATTCATTATATTATAATTTTATTGTTTTTGATTACTCAATGGCGGAGGATAGGAGAGAACAATTTATAGAATAAAGAAAAACATAAAGTTCATTAGAATCTTTTTTTGTTTTATTCATTATGCTCCCAAAAAATACATGCTGTATCCTTTGATTGAGAGATTTTTTAAAACAATTGAAAAAAAGTGAAATGTTGAAATGTTAGATAATTATTTTTTAAAAAAAAATCTTGCTTAAACCTCAATTTTCTTTTATTTTTATCTTAATCAGTGATGGAGGATAAGATAGGAAATTAAAATGAAAGAAACAAATAATCAATGAATCCTTTCTTACGTAAAACATTTATCCAGTAAAACTCTGAATCCCCTTTTGAGAAAATTTAAACATGATAAAATAATAAAAATAAATTTTTTCATCGGATTTTTTTAATTTTATTTTTTATTCATGGTTCCGAAAGTACATTCCGAGTCCTGATTTTCAGTAAAATATCTTAAACTGTTTATTTAAAATGTAACTTGCACTATTTATTATTATAATGTTACTGTTTAAATATTCCATGGTTGTGTATAACAGGGGACAAATTTAATACAGTAAAGGCTCTTTTCATTATATTATAATTTTATTGTTTTTTATTATTCAATGGTGGAGGATGAGAGAAAATAATACAACAGAACAAATAATTTTTATTGGATTTTTTTTTGTTTTATTTATTATGCTCTCAAAAAAATATATCCTGAATCCTTTGATAAGGGAAGGAGAGAAAGGTTTAAACAGTTTAAACAAAACAGAGAGAGAGAGAGAGAGAGAGAGAGAAATAGGATCATTGTTAAAATGTGAGATACTTTTTTTTTTAAAAAAAGAATTCTCGCTTAACTCTCAATTTGATTTTATTTTTATCTTACTCCGTTGAAACACCTGAAGGATAGGAGAGAAATTAAAAAAAAAAAGTGTAAAAGAAAAAACAATATTCATTGGATCTTTATTTTATTTTTTTATTTAAAATGCATTCTGATCCTTACTTTTTTTTTTTTTTTTTTTTTTTTTTTTTTTTTTTTTTTTTTTTTTACACTATAGTCGTTTCCTCGGGAAGCCTAGCCACTTGACAAGGATTTTATCATCCTTACGACGCAGCATCTTTTCCACAAGATAGGTGTCCGGGTATCGGATTCTCAATAGCTCGTAATCATAAAATCCCCCTTGTATATCACGTTCTTCAACATCTTGCAGATGATATATAGGTGGAAATGTAGCCTTCGCTGTGACGATGCGGAATATCTCCGTTCCCCAGTTTGGTGTACACCCCTTTTCAAGTTTGCTTTTATGCCTAGAGACTCTCACATAGTCTCCTGGCGTTTCTCTTCTACCTGCAATGACGATCTCGGCTGTAGACGGAAAGCAGCAAAGAATCGTCACCGATATCATGAGGTTTCATACGAATGGTAGAGTGATGCTAATTATTGTAAATATGGATGATCCTAGGCAATAGAAGCAGTCATTTGTAGGAACCTACAGCTGAAAACTCTCTGTGCATAATACTTTTAACTGTTCTTATTAAATGTTCAACTCCCGCAGACTTAACGGTGCTAAATGTACTGTAGTGGTTGATTCCATATCTAAGCATTAACTTGAATGGCTTATTATAAAATTCCTTGCCATTGTCGGATTGGTTGCTCTGGGGCATAGTATTCAGATCAGAGAGTATTTTGCGCATTGCTTTTGTTTTATTTTCTTTTGCATATGGTATAATCTCGATTTATATCTATTTGCAATAAGTCATTTAGGCGTTTACCATTTTTCTCCGAAGAAATTTTCTTCTGGCTGGAGAGTGTAACTCTGCGGCAATGCTACGTCTGATCATGCTATGTTGTTTGAAGTTTTCAACTCTGTAACTATCCCCCTAATTTCAGAATTATGGTTCAAATTGCCTGCATCCCTAGATGCAATAAGTAATCTGAGTCTGTTAATTAAAACATTCGGGTCGGACCAGTATATGTTATCAGCTTTTCGATTACGCATGTTTTCGTTCCACTCGAGACCTAAACCTGTTTTACTCTCAATTAAACCTCATATATTTTTACATTTGAAGCCCCTGTTTGATCTCAGACGTCCGTTTCTAATGCAACCCTATCGATAAACTAGAGTTATTATTATTATTATTTTTGTCAAAATCTCCGTATATATATATATATATATATATATATATATATATATATATATATATATATATATCCAGGTCATCCGCGGTATATGACGCACTCTGAGGTATGCGCTTAAAAAGAAGTTCATATATACCGGGACTAGCCATGTATGTATCTTCTATTCTGACATAGTTACCGGCGACTTTAACCTGATTCTGCATTCCTGATAATAACAATCTGGAAGTATTAAATAAATTTTTGTTCAATGACAGAAAATAAGCATGCGGGATACAAGATTCCAACCCGCGATAGAAGGTGCCACGACACCTCTTCGCCTATTCTTCAGTTGGTAACGGCGCGCTCTATTCGTTTTAGAGTATGAACCAATATATCCCTAATTGGGCAACAAATTTCATTGCAAGGCGAAAAGTTCGTAGCACCCTGAGAAATGGTTTAAATATTTTGCTTTTGTTTCTAGATATTTCTTTGGGTTTATTTAGGGGATGAAAAGAGAAGAGTACCAATAGCAAATATAAGTATCGCAGTGTTCAGTGTGAGGTATAAGTTTTTTTTTAGTTCCGTTTATTGATGGCAAACAAATTGCTGAAATAATTATAACGATATGATAGCTATTATACATTCCATTAATAGGCATTTAAGAATATTGTCACGTTCATATTATTAATTTTTATCGTTATCGTTTTCGTTGACATTATTAGATATTATCATTATTACTATCATTAATTTTTATTACCAGTATTACTATCATTAATTATTATTATCATTTTTATTACTATTATTAGTAACATCATTAATATTTTTATTAAATGTAATTCATGCAATCTGTTTGACACAGATGGCACCAGGTTCGGACATATTCTTGGGCGCCGCCTTAAACTTTCGCATACCTCCAACATGATTCGATATAGCTGCTACTGATCTTTCTTGTTGATTTTCCCATTCTTTAACCATTATGGCCCATATATTCTCTATCACATTTAAATCTAGTGATTTAGTGGCCAAGGAATTGTTAAAACCTCCGGATATTCATTTAGCCACTCTCTGGTGATATATGAGGCGTAGACGCTGCTGTTATCGTGCACCACATGTATTTGAGACATGTCCTCCGCAGAATACACTGCTCGAACAGTGGGCAGCATACAGTCTTTGAGTACGGTGGTGTATTCTTCAGAGTCCATTCTAGTAGATGTCTGCACCAATTCCCCAACCCAGAATGCTGCAGCGAGTGTTGTCTGGTCGCCAAAGTGTCAACCGCCCAACATCGGTACACAGCACTTTCTCGCCCGTCGAAATAATGTTCCTCCAAAATTCACATGACATTGGAAGATAGAGAAGGGCGAAGCTCACTCTGTCTTCTCGATAAGTAGGTGTTAAGAGTTGTTTTCTTAGCTGCCCTTCGATGATGAACTCCACTGATATGCAGGCGTCTTCGCACAGTAGATGCTGCAACGGGAAGACCTTATTGACGACCGATTGCAGCTGCGGATAACCAGAAAGGATTGCTTGTGTTAGCTTGCTTTATGGCTAGATCCTGCTCGTCAGTTGCTTTTCTTGGCTTGCCACTTTTTGGACATCTCAGCTACTCTTCACCCTCTTCTTGAAAGTACTATATCCAACATTTGACACAATCTTCTCCTCTGTCAATTGCAATAGAAATTTCAGAAATGGGACGGCCAGCTTCCCACATCCCAAAAATCCTGCCTCTGGTTACCTCAGTGGTGTATTTTGGCATTTTACGACTTTTAGTTGCAGATAAGAATACTTCAATTGTTTGTTCCTTTATACAACCCTTGTGTGCACCTTGTCTTGTAGGCGAAGACAAATGCTTTATGTTGCTATATGACACAGTCTATTCGCGTCACCAGATACATACATGTTATCTATTTGTATCCACCCGTGTGCTGGCTGCATCAAATGCACCTTGCTCTGTCCACTATAATGGCCACTTGGGGAAATTGGAGAATCAGTTCCTCAGAAAAAATGCTATCATCAAATGTATATAATGCAACTGTAACTGGAGGTTGAACTTTACAAATTAAATAGGTCTGTTTTGGTTAGTGAATTTAGAATATATTATAATTGGTTAATTAGAAGCCAAGAATATTGGCTGTTTTTCTTCCATGTTTCGCAAGTCTCTCTTGTTGGGCAAATTTATCTATTCTGTTTTTATAGCCAAGCCAATGCTTCACTTATAGCACTTGCATAACTATTTTAATACCTACTAACGGTGTCGTAAGCCATTGCTGATTTTATAAACATCAGCGACAATTCATTCTTATTTTCAGGTGATCCCTAAAGTTTAAGCTAGCCTAAATATTAATAGCGACAGAAGCACCATTTGTTACCTCATTGGTGTAATAATCATGATTTATCACTCATTTGCAAATCATGGGTTCGAGATTAACATAAGCTCGTATTTTTTTGCCCTAAATTTTCAATTTGATGTAATTATACCAATGATAATCTTTGTGTTGCATCCTGCAGTACCAAGTTTGGTGTTGAACGGTTTTTTGTTTTTAAGCTATGCTATCCACAGAGACACACACATCAGCATCTTTTTCTATAAGTCCTTTTTTCGGACTCAGGGGACCCCAAAACATGAATTTCTTGTGAAATCTTGACATTGAATTCTTGGGTGGAATATAATACCTTCTCTAGCTACAATGTAAATTGTATGTAGATATAGGCCAGAGAAAGTAAAAATAGAAAACCATAAATACAGCTACAGCATTGATGAATAATTTTGGAGTGCAGCAAAGGAAACACAGAGAGAGGCTTTAAGAAAATACAATGTATTGTGTATTATTTAATATTAGTGTTGACAAAATATATTTCTACCCTGATTAAAATGAAAGCAACAAAAATTGCAAATGTGATACAAGTGCTTCGATGTAACGCACTGGTACCTTTGCTAGTGTGATGTCATGACTTCAGATTTTATACAAAATGAGCCTCTTTCAGTTCTCCTCCTCTTGGTCCGGATCAAGGTGAGAATCTTAGGGGCCTTAAAGAATGGCTACCAGCTGTGTGATTTGCTTTTGATGAACCACATCTACCCTACATCAATGATAAATATCTAAGGAAGATTGAAAATATGTCTGCCAGCACACCTTTTAATCTTGAAAATACAGTTTTCTTGTTTTCAGGAAATGTTCTTTTAGATTCTTTTGATACCTCAAACTACTTATTTCTCACACTTAAAAAATAAACAGCTTACGTCTTATGGACCATTCTGTCTCCATATTAATCCAAAAATACAATTCCATCTGTTCTTAAGTTGATATCTCTTCAGTCGCCCTCCATGGTGTAATGGTTACCATGCTTCATATACCCAAGGTCGCAGGTTCAAACCCACCGGAGGATGATGGGATTTTTTCGGATGAAAAATCCTTAGCGTGGCTTCCTTCATAAGGGAACTAAAGTTATTGGTCCCATGTCGTAGATTTATGGCACGTAAAAGAACCTCAAGCTCGATAAAAGAGGCCTCTGAACAAAATTAAGCGGCCTTTCACACACAGTATAGAACAGGATGCTGAGAACCACAGCAGTTAAAGAGCGTCTATAAATAAAACTCCATTTCATTTGATACCTCTTCTTCATCCTGGTCTACATTGATTTGTACGATTGCTTTTGTTCTATCTAATTATACATCTATGTATTACTATTGTTGCAAATGTTACACTGACTTCCAAGAGGAATGAGCACTTATTTTATGCTGGACTATACTAAATCCCACTAATGGTCTCATTAGTCTCATTTCTGCATTCTCTATTCTTTTGTTTTTCATTAAATTCCAGATTTGATACATAAATTAATAATGGTGTAATGACTATTGTATATCTTGAAATCACTTCATTTCCGCTTTCATTGCAAAGTGTTCTTTTAATAATACCTATAAGTTACTGACAATGTAATTTAGATACAGTTAAAACTGAACATTTCTGACAGCAGGAAAAGCGTTTAGCCCTTGCAGTTTGAAGTTTAAATCTCTCAACCATTACCTTTTACAGAGAGAGGATATTCTTACCGGCAATAAGGTACCAATAATAACATTAGCATATGTTATGTCAACATATGATTCCAAGTCACTTTACAAAAGAACAGAACTTTGTCACTGCTGGAGAGAAACCTCCTAGTGAGAGTTCAAATTTAAAGTCGCAATTTAAGGAAAACTTAATCTTAGATGTGTTACTGCATTAACAATATCAGCAAAATCTATGTGCTCTTATACACACAAGGGATATTTTTCACAGCAACTACATATTCCAAACACTGGTGCAAAAGCACCTAAGTGATCAATTTATTCTTATAGGAGATTATAGGGATGCTTAATCACTTCTTGACTTGCACTTGGGTGGTTTGTAACTCATCAAAATGCATGAAACAAGCAATCACTATGAAACAATTCAATGAACATAAACTGCCAGGAGAAATGGGCTTTTAAAAAAACAAATCCAGGCCTTAGATGTGCATAAAGTTTAGTAATTGATAGATATCCTGAATAATAAACTTTCTGCTATATGCTTGTTAAGGCAGTAAAAGTTATCAAGTGTATGAACAGAAGTAGTTATTACAGTTAATATTCCTCCTGTTTGTTTGCAAGAAAAATGTTTGTTTATTTGTGTTATATTAAGTTGATGCTATGTTCAGCTGTGGGAAAAAAAGGATTGCTCAACAGACACCAAAACTGGCTCCAAACAAAAGCATGTAAATATTTATTGCCATTAAATCGTGAAATGATATGTTATTTAAGTTAATTAGTAAGTAAAATATTGTGTATTTATTGTCACAATGTATACTGAAAGTTCAGAGAGTCTGCTCCTGGAAAGCATTTCTAACTTTAAACCCAGAGTTCTCAAGTGGCTATTTCAGTGTTTACCACAAGAGGGTAAAGATGTTATTGTGTAGTCACGTCTCGGAAAGAGAAAAGTGGATGTGACATACAAACAGGGGAATTACGAGAAAATTGGAGTCAAGAATCAAGTGAAAGATGTGTTGACCAATCTAAAATTATTACATTACATCAGAAGCGCACCCCAAGCTATTTTAGGCGGCAAAATGGGCCAATGAGATTGCAAGTTGAGAGTTTGGAGTGTGGGTATGATTTGCTATAAATGTAGAGTATTCGCCCTAAATTCCAGGCAGTTGAAATATAACTTCACGTGGAACCTGTGACACCCAGAATAAGGAATCCACGCAAAATAGTAAAGTGTCCACAGTCTATTATTGTGATTCAGACAGTTGGAATGTAACTTCACGCGGAACCTGCGACACTTGTGATAAGATATCCACATTAGAAAGTTAAAGTGTCTACAATAATCCTGTACATAACAGTTGCAATTATCGCTGTGTAAGTTTGAGTTTCCTTTGTGCACATTACGCTCTATTGCGAGTGAAATTACGGGAATAGAATCACACCAGGAACTGTCTCGAGAACGCTTGAAAAGGGAAATAAACCTTTGATCAAATGAAAGTGCCAACATTTGAACCAAATTTCCATTACCCGACTTGAGATCAGTGTAGCTCAATAACTTGAGCTAAACAAATAGGTCTCAATTGCTTGCCGTTGAGTTCGCAAATAGCCAAGGAGTGTCAAGAATCGACTTCACCAGCTGTAACGCCGGAGGACCAGTTGTCGCTGCGCAGCCCAGCACCAAAGGTACGTCTCCCAGATCACCAGTTACTGCCTCAATCATTAAGTTGTATTTCTCTAGTTAGGTATTTAGTTCAATGCATGCTGTGCAATAACATATCAATTCAGGTATTGTAATAAAGTTTAAATTTCATTATTTTGGACATATAAGATATGTAGCATGTATATTTAAAAATATATATAACTATTATTATTATTATTATTCACCCAGAAATTTCTGTCTGTTCTTCAGTTGAGGAAACTATCACAGAACCCCCAGAAGCAGTTGAAGATATGGGTCTTGATTCCAGAGTGATACCTGAAGGAAAAAGTCTTTTGTTGATGATTATCAGCTGCTGCAAACAACAGTGAACTAGTTCAAGAAATGGTCTGTCCAGTACTCTGTAATATTTGCATAACTGTTAGAATCATAATAAAAATGTATCAGTGTTTCAGTGCCAAACAAATTTTATTAATTAAGCCAATATGAATGCTTTGCTAAAAGCAAATAATGAATAATGGCTAAATTATGTTTCCTCTACAGGTATAGAGGGCATTGATAACGTATCAGCTGAATGGGATACTGTGGAGAATATTATGGATCTGTTAGATGCATTTCAATTATTATCAGCTGAAGATCAGGATTCTCCAAAAGAAGTCAGCTGTTTACAACCAAATATAAATTAAAGCGAAAACCATTCTACCATGAGTTTGGAGCATCAGAATTTGACAAAGAAATCTTTGAACAGAAAAGAAAGATGTTAGAACACCTTAAATCAACAAACTACAGAGAAAGTTGCAATCTAGAAACTGCATGCAATCACAAAAATTTAGAAAAATATAACAAAGATAATTTCTTTGTGCCAAAATTAGTGAAGAAAGAAGAATGCTTGAATGAAGAGGAAAAATCTAGATCTTTTTTAAACATTCTGAAATATTCCATCTCAGGGTGAAAAGTAGGCATCTGCAAAAGGGTTGATGAATACAAGAAAGTGATTTGAAGGCAAAAACAGGAAGAGGAAACCAAAAAAATAGCGGAAAAAAAAAGAAGACAGAGATAATAGCATATCTGTGAAAAGCAAGTCAAGAACGCTTGTGTCGTGCAGCATGTTCTTCATTAATACTCTTGGCATAGGAAAAGACTTGCTTCAAGAGGTGGACTAACAAGGAAGGAGAATATCAGAAAAATGTAAAACCTTGACTGCTTCAGAACTGCACAAGAAGCAGAAGAAAATAAGGACACACAAAACATTAAGAAACGGATTAAATTTTGTGGAAATGAACACAACTGAACGCTCAAAGTTTTCATTCATCATGCAATAAATGCAGGAACATGTTTTCACAGGCTTTTGCCCACTTACTAACACATTGGAGCCCAAGCCCGAGTATAGCTCCGGCCATCAAAATGTTCATGAGACCCATGCCCGAGCTAGTATTTCTAATACTTTTAATGCAATTCCACGACCTTAGTTCGGTCTTGGGCTATGCGACAAAGAACATACATCAGTTATCGTTTCGTTATCTCATTTGTGCTGCCATCTGTCCTTGCCTTAGTCAACTATTAGGAATTTTAGGAGATTTAGTAACATTGGCTACTCTCAGTTAGTCATGCCATTTTCTTTGAAGGTGGTGATCTCTTTTATTACATTTGTGCTCTTAATGTTAAAATGCTGCACTTTCCTTGACTTCTGTGAACTGAAGCTGAAATTCAATATACAAATGAAGCTCTGGAAAATTCCGTGGCAGAGTTTTTCAAACTTTCAATAAATGGAGTGTAAGCTGCTTTACGCAGATATTCTCAAACTCATATTTGATACTTGTAAATTTAAAATAAAATATTAATATGGAAGTTATGAATATTTTCTTACTTGTTGAGAAATCCTTGAATACCATACTTTTAGATTGTCCCAATGACTTTTTGGCAGATTTAATTGATGTACTGTAAATAATTACACAAAGTAGGTGTAAAAACCCTGGGTTTCTTGGCTTTTCAACTAAAGAAATGTCTGGGCTTCAATGTGTGAATAAGGGATTAAACATAAATTGTGTGTTCTAAAATGCTCTTTATTTTTTGTGTGGTAAGTTTCTGTTTATCTCTTGCAGTTTAGCAATTATGCAAAATTTCAGAGGCTATTCCCAGAAAATTCAAGATATACATTTTATTTTCGAAAAAAGTTCCATGAGATGGGAGTGGTGGAATTTTCTTGAAAATCTTTGTCACATTCTTGGAAGATACTAAACTTAATTACCAACTTTATGTTTTTGAGTTAGTGTGTGTTCACAGACACACACACACACACATGGACCTTTTTCTGAAAATGCTCTTTTTGGATACAGGGGACCCTAAAACACATATTTCTGGTGAAATCTCGGTATCAAATTTTTGGGTGGAGTGCAATACCTTCTCTATACACTATGTACATAGTACGTGTAGAGAAAGTAAAAATGAAGTCTCTGATGAAAATGTGGTGGTCACAACGGACTTGCACCAAGACATGCTATAAACAGAAGCTGCAAGTGCACAATTTTACTCTCTATAATATTAAGTAATGCTGTATGGTTGGTACCAAAAAATTGAGGAGTATCAGCAAATGAATTTACAACATGCATAAATGACTTCACTGAATATTTTACCAAAGTTCAAAAAAGTTGTATTAATTTCGGAACGGAAGTAATTATCAAATCAAGAACAAAGTGTTAGGAGGTGCATTGGGTAACGTCTAGAGCAAGGAGGATCAAGGTTGAACAGCTATTTCTAGAAAAGGAACCTACTATGGTGGAATGTGACAGCATTTACTGTAATCTAGAGTATTATTTTGTTCCAATGGGTTAAGAAATGGAAATGGCATGTTATTTATGGATGCTCTTTAACTACTATGGTTCTCAGCGTCCCATTCTAAATTGGGCGTGAAAGACCGCTTAATTTTACTCAAGAGGACTCTCTATCAGGCTTGGGGTTCTTTAACATGCCGTAAAGCTATGACACAGACCAATGGCTTTACTTCCCTTCCAAAGGAAGCCGTGCTACGGATTTTTACATCCGAAAAAATCCATCGTCATACGAAAGCAACTAGCAAAAAAAACCACCCCCTGGAGAATGGTAAATGTTACCACAGTGAAGAAGATGTGCTCTATTTCAGGATCTTAAACAGCTGTATGAAAAACAATTGCCCATCTCTGAATCCAAATTTAATAATTTGCAAGAATTGAAAACTCTGATTGAGAAGGACATCATCCATTTTACAGTTTACCTGTAAAGCGTGATCGATTATTGCACCGATCCATTCTGTCTGTCCTCACATCAACATAATTAGTAAGGAATTCTATTACTTTCTCTATACGTACTATGTACATAGTGTATAGAGAAGGCATTGTAATGCACCCAAAAATTTGATACCGAGATTTCACCGGAAATATATGTTTTGAGACCCCCTGAATCCAAAAAAAGCATTTTTAGAAAAATGTCTATGTGTGTGTGTGTCTTTGGGCAGCATAGCTCACAAATGAAAAGACCATTAAAAACCAAAGATTTTTCAAGAAAATCCCCCCACCCCAAACTACCCTCTACATGGAAAAAATTTAGAAAATGTAGATTTTCTTAAAAATGGCTCTAATGATTTTAATTAAAATACTGTATATTTAAAATATTTACTTGACAAATAAAATGTATATCTTGAATTTTCTGGGAATAGCCTCTGAAGACTACTTTATTCTGGATGAATTTTCCAGATTTTTGCATAATTTCTAAACCGTAAGAGATAGACAAAAACTTACCACACAGAAAATGAACAGCACATTAAAACACACAATTTGGGTTATATGCATTTTTTCGAGCAGTTGATTGTTATTAAGATATTCCTTGTTTTTAGTTTCAGCTTTGAAAAACTTAATACTTTTCTCATACAGGAATTTGTCAACTCGTGTCCATACAAACAAAGGAACTTCAGTCACATAGCAACCAGCTTTTCCTACGGTACTCCCTTATTTCGTTTCTACTTACAAGGAAGCAAGTAATAAGACTATTTCTGCTAATTTGTTCTCGATTAGCATCAAGTAAATAGAAGTAAGAGCTTTTTAACAAATAATTGTTGCAGAGATGTAGAGAAAGCTATGTGAATGGAACACATCAGATTTTTTTTAATAGTAAACATAATAAAGAATATGTTTAAATGGAACAAACCTCTTATATGTGTATTCTCAAAATCTAAAATCTCTCAAGTGTAAGTTGCAACCAAATAAATGAATTTGTTAAGAAATGAGACAAATTAACATAAATTAAGAAGTAATATAAAAGTCAGATCTTGGTATTCTCTAAAACAGTAATTAGCTTTTGTAAGAATGAAACAGTTTTTTGTCTCTCCAGTAAATTTTGGTTTTTCATACATAATAGTTATCTTCCAGATAGCGACAACTCGTTATATTTGTCTGTAAATGGAATCTTCATCCATCCTATTCCAAAAATTGTTACCTCACTTTGGACTTTCTTCGTTATTGCATCAAGTTTAATATATTTAAGGTGTTATCTTTAAAGAGAAATTATTAAAATAAATAAATAAAAATGCATTAGTATTAAGGATGAATATTGAATTTTAAGATGATATGAGAGGGGAGGGGAAAAAGGGATCCTCTTTGTTGTATTCAAAATTAAACATAAGTCTTCCTAAGGATCACTTTCTTTCTTACAGTTCTTAGATCCACAGAATGAAAAAAACATTACAAAATAAAAATTTAGTTTATTTAACTTTGCTTTGACTTTTAAATTGTTAATTAAGTTTTAGGAGCACCATAGGCATCTGGCATTCTCTCAATAGTATACCTGAAAAATAATGAAATTGTATAAGTTGAATGTCACTTATTATTACTCCACAAATGCACATAAAACTGGACATACCTGTGTTGGGATATGTACATAATAGGCACTCCTGGAATCTTTCTAATCCTTCGCTTCAGGTCCTTGTCGCAAGTAGCAACAATATAGCATTTGTGCTGTAGAAAAAGAAAGCTTTCTATGAATGAGTGCTGTAAAACTAATGCTAATAAAACAGTTAACAAAGATTAAATGTTTCTAGTGTTTGTATAAAAATATCTTTCCCAAAATTTCTAAACATTATGCTTTCAGATTACAGTATATAAAAGTCTTTACATTTCTAAAGCTGTATCTCTTAAAAAAAAATCTGATGTGTTCCATTCATATGACTTTCTCTACATCTCTGCAACAAATTATTGTTAAAAAGCGTATGCTTCTATTTACTTCATGCTAATCGAGAAAAACATTAGCACAAATAGTCTTATTACTTGCTTCCTTAAGTAGAAGGGAAATAAGGGAGTACTATAGGCTAAACTAATACTCAAAAGCTGGCTGCTATGTGACTGAAGTTCCTTTGTTTGTATGGACAGGAGTTGACAAATTCCTGTATGAGAAAAGTGTAAGTTTTTCAAAGCTGAAACCAAAAACAAGGAATATCTCAAAAACGAACTCGACAAAAAAAAATGTATATAACTTAAATTGTGTGTTTTAACATGCTCTACATTTTTGTGTGCTAAGTTTTTGTCCATCTCTTACAGTTTAGCAGTTATGTAAAATTTTACAAAATTCATCCAGAATAAAGTAGTCTTCAGAGGCTATTCCCAAAAAATTCAAGATCTACATTTGTCAGGTAAATATCTTTAATATACAATATTTTAATCAAAATCGTTAGAGCCATTTTTGAGAAAATGAAAATTTTCAAAAAAAGTTGCATGTAAAGGGTAGTTGGGAGTGGGGGAATTTTCTTGAAAATCTTTGTGTCGCATTCTTGGAAGATACCAAACTTAAATACCAAATTTGGTATTCAACGGTCTTTTTGTTTTTGAGCCATGCTGTCCACAGACATACACACGCATACACATGGACCTTTTTCTAAAAATACTTTCTTTGATTCACAGGGACCCAAAACATTGTCGATGAAATTAAGGTATCAAATTTTTGGGTGGAATGCAATACTTTCTCTGTATACTATGTACATAGTATGTGTAGAGAACGTAAAAAAATCTGATGTGTTACACTCACATGACTTTCTCTAGGTGCTCTTCAAAACTCCTACAAAAGATTCTTCTTCTTTGTACACAATGCTAATCAAGATAAATGTTAGCAGAATGTTATTACTTAGTTCCTTATAAGTAGAAGAGAATAAGGGAATGCGCTATGCTAAAGTGATTGTCAAATGTTTTAAAAGCTATCATTATGCAATTGTCATTGCAAATCACTTCTTTGCTTGGCCAGGAGTAGAACAAAAGAAAAACAGACACTTCCTGTGTGAGAAAAGTTTAAGAACTTCACAATTGAAACCAAAATTCAGCAAAATTTATCCAGAATAAAGAGGTCTTCAGAGGCTATTCCCAAAAAATTCAAGATATACATTTTATTTAGGACATAAATAGCTTTAATTTTAATCAAAATTGTTAGAGCCATTTTTAAGAAAATTGAAATTATTGAAATTTTTTCCATGTAAAGGGTAGTTTATGGTGGAGGGATTTTTTTGAAAATCTTTGTGTTGCATCCTTGGAGGATACTAAACCTAAATACCAAGTTTGGTATTTTAATGGTATTTTTATTTTTGAGGTATGCTGTCAAGACACACACATAACCTTTTTCTAAAAATGTTTTTTTTTTATTCAGGGGGACCCAAAACATGTATTTTCAATGAAATCATGGTATCAAATTTTAGGGTGGAATGCAAAACTTTCTCTCTATACTATGTACATAGCACGTGTAGAGAAAGTAACAAAAGATAATGAATAATTTCATGTTTCATTATTACCTGTGTCACCCTTTGCACAAGGCAGTCATCAGCATACGTCCCTTTATGAAGACATGTAATTCTTTCAAAGCGAGGATCTGTTATTATTTTCAAGGCTACTCTGTACTTTTGACCCAGCTTTTCTAGTTCACCTACGACACAGTCAGTGACATACGGAATACCTATAAAAAGAAATCACCATTTAAATATTGTTCTATGGAGCACACATTTAGCAAAAATACTACTATGGTACTTACATTTTGCATAAAGACATTCCATCATGGTTTGTATGACATCCAATTTATTTTTTATTGAAAAATTGATGAAGTTTGTGTCAACAAGAATGTGATATGGTGGTCCCAGCTGAGTATTGTACTGGAAAAACAGGGCTGAAGAAGCCTGAGGTCTGAAACAATATGAAGATAAATATTCTATTACCTATTAGTGGCAAAGCATACATAAAAGTGCTGGAAGCACTGCTTCCCAAATAATTTCAGAACAAGAAGAAAAACAATATTTATGCGAAACAATATTTTATTTATTCAAAATCTTCTCGGGCTTCTAGCCAGGTAAAAACTTGGCTTGACACCAACGTTTCGAAGAAGTGCATCTTCCTCGTCTTCAGGGTGAACTGATGGTTTGAGCTTGCGGAGACTGGTATTTGTAAGAGCTGGGATGAAGCTAACATCTGATTGGTTCGCGTGATATTATGGCCTGGTATTTAAGATGACTGAGACATGGGCACGGACTTCGTAGAAAACTATTTATAGCAGTTATTTGGCTAATGTTTTGTGTTTGAGCACGCACCTGCTAGAAAATAAGTGTTGGAAGACTGCAGGTAGAGGATTAGGTATTAAGGCTCTTTAACATTGGTGTCCATGCTGAACTTAATTGTAGGCCAGAATCGCGATTTAGATTATTTGTTTCAGATGAGATGGCTAAAGCTTCTTTTACTCTCCTTTCCCAGTAGTTCTGAAACAAATAATCTAAATCGCGATTCTGAACTACAATTAAGTTCAGCATGGACACCAATGTTAAAGAGCCTTAATACCTAATCCTCTACCTGCAGTCTTCCAACACTTATTTTCTAGCAGGTGCGTGCTCAAACACAAAACATTAGCATAACTACTATAAATAGTTTTCTACGAAGTCTGTGCCCATGTCTCAGTCATCTTAAATACCAGGCCATAATATCACGCGAACCAATCAGATGTTAGCTTCATCCCAGCTCTTATAAATACCAGTCTCCGCAAGCTCAAACCATCAGTTCACCCTGAAGACGAGGAAGATGCACTTCTTCGAAACGTTGGTGTCAAGCCAAGTTTTTACCTAGCTAGAAGCCCGAGAAGATTTTGAATTAATACGTCGCCAGGAAAGCTTCAATTCTTATTTTAATATTTTATTTATTTCGGAAGAGTTAGACAATTGCCGGAGTTCGGCTAGCATGAGTTTGTTGAGTACAACACATTTCCTTATTCATGAATTTGTAAACTCTTTACCATTTATTATACTTCATAGGCATCCTTAAAAATCTGGACTTTTGCGTAACTTAAGCAAGTATTGTAATAAATCGGCAGTTAAATCTCTGTAGTGTACGAAGAAAAGTTTACAGTTTTAGTTTATGTGGTTGAGTATATTTCAACAACATTAATTCATATATTTAGCATAAATTAGTATTTAATTGTAATAAATGAGTATCTCTGTAGAAATTTTAAATTATTATGAAACACATGTGAATTTCATATTTTCTCAATTTTAGTTTAACATTTCACAAGGTATTCGCCAACTATAGGAATTATTCACATATCTGAGGAGTGGGGGGAAGGAGAATATGTCTGCTTGTAGTGTGAGGAGTCGGAGTCTTGCACTGCACGAAGGGTCTAGTATGACTGTATAATAATAGAAAAAGAACTGAAGAGTAAATTTAGTTCTTTCAACATGAGGAAAAACTAAATATAATTAAAAGTGACTAGACAAAAAACGTCTTATTAATGATATTGGTATGACCAACAAAGGTATTAAAATGTTTATGAGTGCTTTAATGAAGCATGCTTGATATATACAGCGGTCGAGTTCCTGGTGGTCGAGTTTCGAGTAGAGAAACAGTTAGGTATCTAGTGAATTAAGTGAAGAGAACAGGATCATTTAATGTTGTAAGTTGTAAAAAGAAACAAAGGGTTCTAACAGAAGAAAAACTTGATGAAATTGGTGAAGCATTTGAATAGTCTTCGAATAAATATTTATGATGTGTGGCACAAGTAGTCAGTGTTTCAAAAACCTCAGTACATAAGTCTATGAAACTGTTGAAATTAAAATCATACAGAGTAACCATTGTACATCAATTACGACCATGTGATGATGAATCCTGCATAGAGTTCTGAACTGGATGTTACAAAATATTGCTGGTGGTACTGTTGACCCACATTTAATAATTTTTTCAGATGAGGCATGGTTTCATTTGACTGGCCATGTTGCTTCACGAAACAATGGGTATTAGTGTACTGAAAATCTACACTTAATTCACGAGGTTCCTTTAGATGATGAAAAAATTTGTGTATAGTGTGCTGTAACAGCAGAAAGGATATTAGGCCCTATACTTTATGATACCGTAAATTCCGATAAGTACCGCAGAAATATTCTCGCTCAATTTTTTGCAATGTTGACAGACAATGAGAGGGAATATGGCTATTTTCAACAAGATTCTGCCACAGCTCATACTGTGGAGGTTTCCATGGAAGACATCAAGAATATTTTTGATGACAGAATAATCTCTAAAGGTTTATGGTAGGCTCAATCGCCGGATCTTACTGTGTTGGCTTTTATCTGTGGGGAACTCTCAAAAATAGAGCATTTAGGAATAATCCTCGCACCATAGACAAACTTAAAAACAATATAAGAACAGAAATTAGGGAAATTATGCAACAAGAACTGATACGTATGAATAGTAATTTCATTAGAAGGTGCCAAGAATGTTTATCTGCTGAAGGACACCACTTTCAACACTGACTGTGAAAAAGGTTAGTACTGCTAAAATAAAACATAATTATGTTTGTTCAATAGGTAATCAATATATCGTAATCATCATCATAAAATCAGTAATATGTTATCAATATCAATAATGAGAATAATAAACAGATACATGGAATATAGCGTGCGGACACGCATCGCGACTACCGACCAGAGCTGAGGGACCGCTCTGTAGTTCCATGGGGTGTCATGGGTTGTGAAAATTGTTTTCCTGGCCATTCTTGTTATTTTTGCAGGTTTTGACAATTTGAATAATTTACACAAAGTTCAAAAAAGACATCAAGGAATGCAAAATCACATTATTTGTCTCAACAGTTTATGTAATTTGGATTACAAAAAAAGTATAAATATACAACATTCGTTATTCTCTCCTATTTTATGAAAATTATTATGTAGAGGTTCCCTCACTTTGAGTCACACCTCGTCACTGCCAACGTAACATCAATACAATGCTCAATTTGAGAGATTAAGAAATAAAAGCATACCAATTAGAAACAGAGAAAGAAACTGTTGAGATTTGCACCTTATAAGATACAGATACACTCCACATTATACACATTCAGTTCCAAACTAAATGGATACTATGTGCTAACAAACCTGACAATGCTCAAAAGAACTGGTGAATGTTTCACTTCTCTGCAATATTAATATTAAGAATCATCCAAAAACACATATGCCATTTAGCACCAACAATTTTCTGTAACTTGGAGAGTTTGTACATCAAGTTATGTAAAAAGAGACATCAATAAATCCTTATTTAAGCATCAAATTGTAAAATGAATCTCTCAATTCCTCTATACCCCTCTTTGATACTCCCTACTTGACAGTTTGGGGAGCTTTCATAATGTTGGCTATATTGTGATTGCAACATTGCCAGAGTTGATAGAAAACAATAACTGATAACGAACTGTTCTATTGTGTCTAAAGTTGCATATAAACAGTGTACTAGTAATGAAAGCAGATGAACAGGAATTACTTTGTAATTATTGTTATTGATTGAGAATAACACACATAATAAACTGCAACATATGTGGAATAAATTACATACTTTCGACAATATAGAACAAATTAACGCAAACTTTATTTTTACAATGAAAGAGATAAGCATTGTATATTAAAGTGCTTTTCATTCACAACGTAAAATTTTAAAGGCTTAATTCCATCTAAATGTGTTTATCACAATTTCAAGTACTGTCACATTTCTTTCTTTAATTATTCCGTTGGAAATTTTTCAATGACCCAATTTTAGCACCAAATTAAGCATAATGTTCTGGAGTTGCGATTCCTTGTCACTAGATGCGCAGATTTTTATGTTTTATTCCTAATTGCATCGTTGGCAGCTGTTTCAATATTTTGTTCTTATAGTCAACCTGAAAATGAATCCATGAACCTAATTGCAAGTTTCTTTGACGACTGGATAATTTCCAGGAACCTGTGGCCACCGAGATCTCCGGATTTGACATCACCGGACTTCTTTCTATGGGGGCTACTTAAAAGAAGGGTTTACGCCACACGTCCCCAGATACTGGACAATGTGAAGCACAACATCACAAAGGAGATTCAAACTATTGAAAACAGAGTCCTCCAACGAGTGGCCAGTAACATGGAACGACGTGTTGAGTTGTGCCTCATGCAGGATGGAGGACATTTTCAACATTTGCTATAGAGGTAAATATTCTCCCAAAATTCCTCTACAATTTAGGTACAATAAGTTGTCGCTAGCATAACTTGTTTTAAAACAATGAAAGAAATGTGTCAGCTCTATATAAATCACCCTGTATAATCATCGTCACTCCCTTATTAATAACAGTTCTTGTGCTCAGTCCAAGAGCTGCTGCAGTTACTGCACCATTTTATCAGCAGAAACAGAGGGATGTTCATTAAACTTCATGTACTCCTTTACTAGTTCACATAATTCCTGGGTCCTAAATAATTTCCATGCTCGCCTATTAAGTGACACACCTTTACACAAAGGATTTTCACTTTGCATCTTGTATAAATATTATCAATGAAATAAATATAAATTGGTAATTAAATGTAGATAAACATACATAAACACAAACAACACTATTACAATAACAAATATTATGTAGCTTGCAAAGAACAACTTGATTATTAAAAAAAAAAAAAAATCTAAATGGCATGAAAGACTTTAATTTTGCTCAGAGGCCTCTCTACCAGGCTTGAGGTTCTGACACGGGACCAACGGCTTTACTTCCCTTCCAAGGATGACATGCTAAGGATTTTTACACCCGAAAAAAGTCTATCATCCTCTGCCGGGCTCGAACCTGCAACCTTGGGTATATGAAATTAGCATTACACCACGGAGGGCAACAACTTGAAGCATGCAGTTGGAAATTGAAATCTGGCAATATTGTTGCTTCCATTTTTTTCACAAGAATGCTGCCTTGTGATTGGTTCAGGATATCTAACAGGTAAAACTTTTCATCTATTTTTTACAAGTTTTTAATTGAAGCTGTCAAGTGCAAAGATGCAGCACTGGGGGTATGGACGGAACAGCCTGTGTAACTGAATGAGTAAATGAAATGAATGATTTCAGAAAAAATTGTAAAATAAGCATTTAATCTCCAGAGCAACTTAAGATGTTTCCTCTCATCTAGATAATTTTCAGAGCTTTTGAGCTATTTCAAATATACTGCAGAATGGCTTGCTTGGGAGGATTACTTTTTCCTGTAAATTGTTTTTACTTTCTCCATACGCACTATCTACATAGTGTATAGAGAAAGTATTGCACTCCACCAAAAATTTGATACCGAGATTTCACCGGAAATATATGTTTTAGGGTCCCCAATATCCAAAAAAGGCATTTTCACAAAAAGGTCTGTGTGTGTGTGTGTGTGTCTGTGAACATGATAACTCAAAAACGAAAAGTCAGTAAAATACCACACTTGGTATTTAAGTTTAGTATCTTCCAGGGATGTGACACGAAGATTTTGTGAAAAATCCCCCCACCCCCAACTACCCTTTACATGGAACTTTTTTCGGAAATTTTGATTTTCTCAAAAATGGCTCTAACGATTTTGATTAAAATTTCGGATGTTAAACATATTTACCTGACAAATGAAACGTATATCTTGAATTTTCTGGGAATAGCCTCTGAAGAGTAGTTTATTCTGGATGAATTTTACTAAATTTTGAATGACTGCTAAACCGTAAGAAATGGACAAAAACTTACTGCACAAAAAATGTAGAGCACTTTAAAACACACAATTTATGTTATATACATTTTTTTCGTGGAGTTTGTCGTTTTTGTGACATTCCTTATTTTTGGTTTCCGCTATGAAAAACGTATACTTTTCTCATACAGGAACTTGTCAACTCCTATCCATATAAACAAAGGGACTTCATTGACATAGCAACCAGCTTTTGACTATCACTTTAACCTACGGTTGTCCCTTATTTCGCTTCTACTTACAAGGAAGCGAGTAATAAGACTATTTCTGCTAATTTTTTCTGACTAGCATAAAGTAAATAGAAGTATAAGCTTTTTAAGAATTATTTATTGCAGGGATATGGAGAAAGTCATGTGAATGGTACACATCAGATTTTTAAACATTCTTTTTCATTCTCCTTCTAATCACTGTGAAACAGGCATTTATAGCAAGCTGTTCAAGTGTCTTTGTTTACAACACAACTGAATTTGTTTGCTTTATTTTACATCCGTGTTTATGTTGTAGCTGTGTATGAAAAATGCATTTTGAGAGAGATACTTTTTTTCAAGTTCTAAGGATATAAATGTTGATTCTAGATAATGCATTGAGTTGTTTCTAAAGCTTGTAACTATTCTCTATACAGAAAACTGGAAAATTCTAAGATGAATTTAGTACAGCTTATTTCAAATTAAATGTTAATTTTACTACTGTTAATTAGTTAAAAGTAATTAAAAAACACAACCAATTAAAATTTGACATATACAGAAAACCTACATCAAAAGCAACCATTACAACCTCATATTCCACCAACATGCAATAATAAACAGCTTCATGCACAGATAAGTTAACGAACCAGTAACTGAATAGCATAATGAAACAGCAGAAGCAAATGGTTTTAACAAGCAACTACTTCATAACAAAATAAACAAAAATATGCATCAAAGACATCAGCATCCTTGCCACAAACATAGACTCTACATTAAAAAAAATTTAAATACCACCTGGTATTTTACAAAAGTTCAAAAAAATCTTCAAAAAACAGAATATTACCTTTGCACCTACAAATAATTTTTCTATTAAAAATATCTTGCATTCAAATGTCAAAGATGTGATTTTCATAGACAACAGAACCAGAATATACCAGATAAACAGCTAGGACCATCATAAATTTTACATATGGAAAACAGAGAAATTTGGCAACTAGGAACACTTCAGGAACATAAAATTAAAACAGGAAGATAAATCGACAGTGGTATGGCACTTTTGGAGAGAAAAAACACAAAATTTAATAAAACACAGACAGTTGGGAATTGGAAATCTGGGAGAACATCCATATCTAGAAAACCAGGAACAATTTAATGAGCTTCAAGATCCCACCCTCAGACATCCTCATCCAGAGACTCTTAAATCCACCACAACACTGAAAGTTGAGGAAAAGTTAATAATGAAAGCAACAGAGCCTCCGAAACATGTCCTCTATTATAAAATGATGTAAACGTGTCACCATTGACTCAAATAATACTTTATACTGTGCGACCCAAATTCATCTGAACTGCTGTGCAGTGTTTTTCCACTGCACACATGGAAACATGATAATATACAGCTGCTGTACACAAGGTCACGGTGCTGACTTGTTTTTCTGTGCTCTGAAAATGCAGTATTGAGCTGACGGTGATATTGTGTGCTATTACAATGTGTTTTATTATTTTGTTTTCTACTGCACAGTGCATATTTATTTATGATTTGTATGTGTTAACACATTTTGTGAACAGACTCTCAACAGTGTATACAATGGCAAAATTGACCCACATTTAATATTTTTTTATGGACGACACTTGGTTCCACCTTCATGGATAAGTCTGTACACAAACAGATTGTTATTAGAGCTCTGAGAAACCTTAATATTGTTCATGAAATACCCCTTCATGGCAAAAAAATTGGTGTACGGTGCACCATTAATGGAGATATGACTTATAGGCCCAATTTTTTAAAGTCAACAGTTGACTTGAATACAATTTTGCCCCCACCCCTTTCTTTTTTTAGAGAATTAACATGCAGAGAGCATGATTTTGCCTTTTATCAAACAGACTCTGCAACAGCTCATACAGCCTATTTTTCGATGAGAAGAATTGAAAATGTGTTTCAGAATAGAACTATTGGTATAGATTTGTGGCCCCTGACCTAACCCCCTGCGACTTCTATCTCTGGGGTATCTTAAAGCATAAACTGTACAAGACAAACCCACACACCCTGGAAGAATTAAAACAAAATGTCCACTGGAAATTGCCAGCATTTCTCAACGTGAACTATGGCGAGTAATGGGTAGTTTCCTAAAGAAATGCCAAAAATGTATGGACAATGGTGGTGGTCAGTTTCAGCATCTCCTTTAATAAGATTGGCAAGTAACATCTTTAAAAGTAGTTTTAAAAATGTATGTTACATTTGTGTCTTTCTATGACGAGCAACGAGCGCTGAGGGCGTGGATAGGCAAAACATGCACAGCCAGTTCGAATCACCCAGTACACAGTATACATCACTGTCACAAAATCCTCAATTTCAGTAATGTTAATTATTTTTAATACTTACACTTCACGAACTTTTATTTCATGAGGATCTTCTGGTTTCTTCTTTTTTGGTGGCGCCCTTTGAGCTTCTTTTCTTTAACATTTAAATCATTTTATTAGTATTAAAACATACAAAATATAACCTGTATTTTGAACTAAATACCACTCCTAAGTCATGAAATCGACATTATAAATTCTAAAATTAAATGAAATATGTAAATACTTTTGCTATTCAAAATGTTCTCAGGCTTGAGCCAAGTTTTTACCTGGCTAGAAGCCCGAGAAGATTTTGAATTAACACGTCGCCAGGAAAGCTTCAGCTCTTATTTTACTTTTGCTATTATTTTTATTTTTCAATTTTTTATCATGCTTATAAGAAAGCATTTTAAGCTGGTAAAATAACTTCTCAAGGTTAAGAAACTTATGAGCATAGCAATACTTAATTACTAGGTAAAGGAAGAATCAATAATATCTTTGTAATAGAAACAACATGTAGAACTAAATAAGCCTATTAAAGTTGAAGTGACTAACAACAAGTTATGTACCTCATTTAAGGTAATTAATTTTTCAGTGCATTGCATACAAAATAATAATGTATACAAAAGAACAGGACAATAGGTTCATTTGTCAAATTAATATCTCTACTCTAATGTCTCGCATATAACCAGCATTAAAATGGATAAGAGGGAATACATTGAACTAACGGCCTCTATAAATGAAAGTGCAAAATAAATAGATTTTAAAGGCTCACATTTAAGATTTGTAAGACTTTGAGTAACACAGGACCCTATCCCGGAACCCCTTCTATTCTCAGTATATATCAATAACCTTGAAAAAATATAAATAAAGCAAACAGTGTATTTTATGCCTGAGGTGCAAGCATTTTTATAAAAGGGAAAGCTTTTAACACTGTCCAACATAAAGTAAATTGCATATTCAATCAATTCAAAGATTTGTTTGAAAAGAATAGACTAATAGTTAATGAAGATTAAATGGTAGCTGTCCTCTTCCATTGTATCCAAAATAGAAATTGAAATTAATCTTTGTGACTAAACTATTAAATGTACAAATGTAACAAAGTTCATTGGTCTTTGTATTGATGAACATTTGAAATGCTGTAAGCATATTGAGGTATTATAAAAAAATTAGGCAAAATGTGTTTTGCAATCAGATTAGTTTCAGAAATATTAAGCATACATTCTTTATAAGTCCTCTATTATTCATCCTTCAATTCACTCATATCTTACTGGGTTATATTTTGGGAAAACTCAGTAATGTGTAATGCGGTATTCAAAATTAAAAAATCTGATGTTGACTTTCTCTACTCTAACAAATTATTCTTAAAAAGCTTAATCTTTTATTTACTTCATAAATGGCATGTTATTTATGGGTGCTCTTTAACTGCTGTGGTTCTCAGCGTACCATTCTATATTGGGCATGAAAGATTACTTAATTTTGCTCAGAGGCTATCAGACTTGAGGTTCTTTTACGTGCCATAAATCTATGACACAGGACCAACAGCCTTACTTCCCTTCTGAAGGAAGCCATGCTAAGGATTTTTCCGCCCGAAAAAATCCATCGTTCCCCGCCGGGTTTGAACCCGCGACCTTGGTTATATGAAGTTAGCATGGTAACCATTACAACACGGAGGGAGACCTTGCTCTCATGCCTGACTATGGGCTGACTGTTCTTGGTTTTTCACTCTGATTCAATATTCATTTACTCCTCAACACGCCTATGACTCTAGGCACCCACATGTGAGTTCCGGGGGTTATAAATCCTCCATAAGAGGGTAAAATAAGTAAGTCTATAATAAATATACATATAAATAACCCTTTAGATTTTCTAACCACATTAACTTCATCTTTCTACAGGTAATTTAAAAAACAGCAAAGTTTACTTTCACTACAGAATGGATTTCTGACCTTTTGTTTCCAAAATACCTAATTTGATTTGCTTTTTCACAAAAACACTTAGAAATAATTTTTGGAAACCCCATTTTTCCACCTACAACAACCCAGTTCATATACAGACACAAACCTAACAATTTGCAACATCTCTAAATCTGAGAGCCCTGTCGTTGCTGCAGCCTCACAGCCTCCGCTTCCCACATACTTGTTTTAAACCAGAGGCTGATACCTGTTATTTCAAGCCAGTTAATATTTGGACATGCTAAACTTAATCAAAGCCCAAAATGAGATGACCCTGTCATATACTGTGGCTGATTACAGCCTAGCAGTTTCCCCTCAACTCATTCTTATTTTTTCAAAGTGCTTAGAAAACACAAAAATTCATTCAACTTTAGTTTACCTTATTATATGGGCAGATAAATGGCAGTAACTGCTTTAAAAAATGCACAGATATGATCCTTTGGTGCATATTTATGCTTTAACATACACTCTCAAGTATCCATTTATATAACCATTTAATATATAGCTCAATGATTTACTCTCAGAAAAACTCAATATACTGAAAATAGCTTGCTCACATTTACTTTCAGGAGAGCACATGACTGGTTTTTTTTACAATTCACAGCAATTAATTAACTCAAAACATTTATGACCAAATTAAGTGATGGAATACTCAAAATCATTGGGCAGAACAATTGACCAATTAACCTTCTGAAACAGAATCCTTGATTTTACCTCATAAGACACAAAAAAGAAATTTACTAAGCTTTAAACATTAATTATTCAAGATCACTTCCAAAACATAATCCAAATAGAAGTATGGCTCAAAATTAATAAGTACATTCTATAGTTGAAAAAAGATATAAGTCAGTTCTGTAGTTAAAAGTATACTTTAGCAAAAGAAAATAGACGAGGGGAGGGGGACAGTTGAAAAGTGTCCTGTATTTATCTTCAGAAAACATTGTCACACTGTATTATGACTGGTAACATTTCAAATAGGCTCCCGATACAGAATATTGGTCTTCATTTGACATGACTGAATACTCACATTCTAGGGTCGCTTTGACTTATCATCTTTTTCATCTGAGCAAATCTTTGTTGTGCTGCTTTCCGTAACTTCTTTGTTTTACCCTAAAAATAAAAAAAAATGCACTGACAATTTGGCCTTCTCTCTGATACCTATAGTTCTGTACAAAGTGTATGAAAACAGTTAAAGTGGTAGTGAAAATCACCAGGAATCATTCTTTGGCTACACTTTGCAGTTTCTGATTTTCAGTACCTCAGTATGACGATAACTGTTAGTCATTGTGGTTGTCAATAATTGCCAAGAAGCATATCTACAGGGAATACTGGCAACTACATCTCAGCTCTCGACTCAAACTACAGATATCGAAGTTTGTCAACTGTAGCTAAGACTGGGGTTTCTTTTGAACATGTTAGGCCTAATCTCGACGAAATCTCCAAACCACAACAACCTGTCATTTGCAGCGGCTCGCTACAGCCTCCACTCCCCTCATATTCCTTTTTAAAAAAAAACACTTATGGAATACAAGAAAAACAGCGTCACATATTGGAAGAAGGGACGAGCGACGATTTTAGGCTCCATATAAGAACACCATTGAGACATCACATTATTTTTCAATTCATTATACTACACATTTCAGCTATGGATTAATGTCATTAATTCTTTCTCTATTAGTCTTCATAACAATAGCGAATTGGTTTAGAAGCAGTAACCGGTATACACAATAACCTAAAGTTGTACCTCTCATTATAACCTCATTTTTTTAAAGCAATCTATACAAAACGAAAATATATGACCTCACTAATAATACTCACCATGATTTGACAGTAGTTAAAACCTAATAAAATATACAATTATTTACAACAAATTACAAATAAAAGATGCTCTTTCTCCACAGAACAGTATCTTTCATGTGTTAACGGTTAACCAAATACAGTGGAGAGAAAAACACAGAGATTACAGAACAGTTTGCGATTATCACGACGCAACGCAAGGCGCCCAAATAGCGTGAGAACCTGGTAGAACTTAACAGCTGATTTTTTGAAAGTTGAATAAGATAGGTGGTGGCTCTTATTTGGTTTACACTTTGTCAGTAGATTGAAATCCGTTTTTCATTGCTCTCCAGAAAAATGTCTGGTAAAATATGTGCGTTTACGGTTGTTATAATTACAGGATACAAAAGAACTCGCGTTCTTTTCTCACATTACCAGCCGATAAGAAACGGCAGGCATTCGATTATGAGCAATTAATTCTGTTTTTTCCCCTGTCTTAATTTAATTTACAGCCGGATGGCTGCTTAAGTTTAATGTATATTTCTTATTTTCAGGTATTGACATGTAAGGGAGAAAACTCATCACAGCATTTTAGAAAGTCTTACAAAATATATTCTGATCATTTCCAAAGTTCTGATTTTAGAAACCCACAACAATTCAGCCAGCTGTAAGCAAAATGTATATCTAATATGCGGAGAAATACATATGTTTTGCCATACGAACTAAATATATCTATACCTGTTTTATTAAGTTACCATGTGTTTTGTTGTAGCTTATAACCAGGATTAGTATCATCGCAAAATTTTCCAGAACGCACATTTTCACACTATCAGCTAACCAAATCAAGCAGCACATGAATTGTACAATAAGAGTACCAGTTTTTTTAATGACAAATTCATAAATAATTTAGTTGAAAGCAGATGCAAAGTAAAAGAAAAATTAATACAAGACGTAAATTCTGATTCCATTAGCAGTATCTGCAAGGAATGTGCTAGTCCTTTTGTTAGAAAAGGTTTTAATGTGCTTATTCAGTTCTATTTAAACAATTAATAACTGTAAAAGAAAAAAAAACATTTGTTAACAATATATTACCACTGTTACTCCATTAAAGATCCGGTGTGCTACATTAACAGACTTGCTCTACCTATTCTGTGACCAACTATCCTTACAAAAGGTCATTCTTCTATATTCTTCATCCTAATCGAGATAACCATTAACATAAATTATTTTTATTACCTAGTTCCTTCTAAATAGAATCAAAATAAGTGAGTACATTAAGTTAAAACGATAGTCAAATCTTTTAAAAGTTAGTCGTTTAGACATGGCTAGGAGAAAAACGAAAGAAACATGATTGAGCAATATATGAACTGAGAGAAGTTTAAGTATTTTAAAATTGAAACGAATAACCAGCAATGTCTCTAATGTTAACTCTACAGAAAAAATGTATATGACATAAATTATGTGTTTTAAAATAATCTACATTTTTTGTGTAATAAGATTTTGTCTATCACTTACGGTTTACCAGAAATCAGCCATAATACAAAAATCATTCAGAATAAACAGGAACTAATAGGCTATTCCCAATAAATTCAGAATATACGTTTTGTTTGTCATGAAAATATATTTAATGTTAATTAAAATCATTAGCTATTTTTAGAAAGTAGAACATTTCGAAAAATCTTCCATGTAAAGGATAGTTTGGGGTGGGGGATTTTTCTGAAAATCTTCGTCTTGCGTCCTTGGAAGATTTAAAACTTAAATACCAAGTTTGGCTTTTAACGGACTTTTCGTTTTAGAGCTATGCTGCCAAAAGAAACAGTGCTTTTTTCTAAAAATATATTTTATAAATTCAGGGAGCTTCAAAACATGTATTTCTGATGAAATCTCGACATCGAATTATTGGGTGGTATATAATACATTCCTTCTCTATCACTATGTACATAGTACGTGTAAAGAAAGTCAAAATACCTAAAATTGTAAAATAGTTTACTATTTAAATGCGATTAATTATTTTCTGTTGTGGTTTAACAACCTGTATAGACATGTAAATATTGTTAACCAATTTGGTCATTAAATACTGGCAGCTGTTGCATAAGAAATACACTAGTGTTAGAATTTGACGCTAGACTCCCAGGTTCTGTCACCAGAAACACTACCGTCTTCTTGCCCACCTTATTCCTGAGTTAATTGGAGCGACTGTCCCATATTACTCTCTAATGTGTGTGTATTTCTATTTTAGCTTAATTGACGTGAAATGATGCTCAAATGATCTCGGAGTCCATGTAGCTTAAAGTTACTCGACACGCGTCTTCTCAGGATTAGGGAAAACCCCGAAAAAACCTTATCTGGGTAACTCACCTTAAGCGAGATTCGAACTCACGACCTGTTGAATGTGAGGCAGACACGCTATCACCACATAACCAAGAGGGCAACGAAGCTAGAGAACTAAAGGTGAGCTACTCCGAATTGAGAAGCTGCCATTGACTCTCTGCTATTGACTATATACCATTGCAGCGAACGCATTAATTCCTAACTAATTATCAACTGTTAAAAGACATTTTGTCAGTTAAAAAAAAAACATATTATTTCACTACATTATGGACATATATAGAAGTGAATGACAACTGCATTCTATTAGTAATGTCTAACTACTGGAATAAAGAGTACGGGAGCGTAAGCTGTAGGTACTATAAGAGATTTAAGGCATTCATTTCTTTAAGAGCGATAAAAGATAATCTACGACTACTCAAGAATACGTCAAATAGACATGCTGGTACATGTTTTTACCGTAAACAATTAAACTTTACGTGCTATTAGTGTTGGTTTATGGTGTTTTGGAAGATGACGCCGGCCAATGCTTATTCTTCATTTCTGCGTATATATTGTTTCCCATTTTTAGAATTTAAATATTTTTCTAATAAACATAGAGAATGTAATATAACTTTGTAGTAACTTACTGGCGTGTTATACATCTTTTAGGCCCTAAGCCGCAAAGTATTGCTGAAAAGAAGTTCAGACAAACGTATGTTGACTTTTAGGATGTTGAGCAGCATAATTATTTCATACGGAAACTGTTTCTGTTAGAGGTAACGTTTAAGAACCTTTTCCCAGCCATTTTAGATCTCGGATTATATACCTGGAGAAGCTTGTTAATTTTTAGGGAAGAATGCCGAGTACTTTAAGTATTTCCATGTGCATGCTTAATTATTTACTTCTCTACAATGCCAACTGAACAACTTAGTTGTGAGCAGAAACTATTTGAAGCCCAAGTATCTTAAAAAGAGGTATGGAATTCGAATGACAAATCATAGTTTAATTTTTGCATCATAGGCATTGCTAACATGTACATAAATCTTTGTCATGGGTCTCATATTATGAATATACATTAGGTCTTTTGGCACATTCTTTTTACTTTCTCTACATGTACTATGTACATAGTACGTATATAGAGAGAAGGTATTGTACTGTACCGAAAAATGCAATACCTAGATTCCACCGGAAATACAAGTTTTGGGATCCCCTGAATCAAAAAAATTACTTTCTCTGAACGTACTATGTACATAGTATATAGAGAAGGTATTGCAACCAAAAATTCGACACCCACCGAGATTTTACCGGAAATATGTTTGGGACCACATGAATCCAAAAAAGCAATTCTAGAAAAGGGTCCTGTGGGCAGCATAGCTCAAAAATGAAAAGTCGGTTAAGTACCAAACTTAGTATATAAGTTGAGTATTTTCAAAGGATACGACAGGAAGATTAAAAGAAAATCCCCCCTCTCCAAGTACTCTTTACGTAGAACATTCTTCAAAAATGTTATTTTTCTCAAAAATATTTTTATGACAAACATATGTTGAATTTTCTGGACCTCTCAAGACCTCTTCGTTCTGGATTACTTTATATAACTGGCAAACCCCAAGAGATACACAAAAGGGGAACTGAGGGTAATACTGCTCGGCGGGTAATGGCGCTCATGCAAGTATTTTGGCTTAGTTGAGAGTTTGACCTGTTCAGGAGATACTGACATACTGAAACCAATAACAAGGAATGTCTCAATAACGTTCAACTCCAAGAAAGAATATATATAACATAAATTGCGTGTTTTAACGTGCTCTAATTTTTTGTGTGATAGGTTTTTGTCTATCTCTTACGGTTTAGCAATTATGCAAAATTCCATAAAATTCATCCAGAATAAAGTATTCCCTGCATGCTATACCCAGAAAATTCAAGATATACAAACTATTTATATTTGCCATATAAATACCTTTAATACACGGTATTTTAATCAAAATCGTTAGAACCATTTTTGAGAAAATCAAAATGTTCGAAATGTTTCCATATAAAAGGTAGTTTGGGGTAGGGGGATTTTTCTCAATATGTTCGAAAATGATTATTTTCTCAAAAATGGCTCTAACGATTTTTATTAAAACACCGTATATTAAAAATATTTACAACCCAAATAAACTGCATATCTTGAATTTTCTGTGAAATGACTCCTACGACTTTTTATTGTACAGGAATTTTGTTTAACTGCTAAACCGTAAGAGATACACAAAACTTACTGCACAAAAAATGTATATCTCGGCAAAACAGACATTTTTTCTCCTTTACTATTTTGTTGTTGAGGTAACCGTTTCTTAGATATTCTTTGTTATTTGTTTAAATAATTGTAAAGTACTTATACTTTTTTCAGACAGGAAGTGTCTGTTTTCCTTTTGTTCTACTCGTGGTCAAGCAAAGAAGCGATTTGCAATGGCAGTTTTAAAACAACTAACATAGCGCATTCCTTTGGTTCGCTTCTACTTATGAGGAACTAAGTAATAAGAACATTCTGTTTAAGTTTAACTCGATTAGAGTTGTGTAGAAAGAACAATAATCCTTTGTAATAAGTTTGTTTGTAGAACCGCTAGAGAAAGGAATGTGAGTATAACACATCAAATGTTTAAATCTGTACGTGACTAACCAGTAACGACTGCAAACATGAAATAGACATTCATGCAATATTTACGAATGAAGAGTTATCCCTCTTTCTTTGACGCCTTTCTCATTACAGCTAAAGCAGCAGCAATAATGCACTTGTTTTTAATCGTAA